>JABUQX010031242.1:7500-15000 GCA_015478945.1 Trachelipus rathkii | reverse complement strand
TGCACAGGAGTCGAAGTAGATGTGGTGGTGGGCGCAGGCGGGGATTTTCCTTTGACTTTGCTAACGTTCGCGGCCTGCGTGCTAATCACGAATCTGTGGAATATCACCTCTCTAACTCTCAACCTAAAATTACATTTTATTATTGTCTGAAACCCAGCTGGCCAGGGATTTGATTCTTTTTCAAATAAACTTAATATCTCTAACTATAGCTTTTTAAACAATTTCCAGTCTAATTGTAAATTCTGTTCTTATATAAACTTATACACTACTGTTAGCACATCTTGAGAATCTTGAATCTCCTATTTTCGATGTTCTGTGGCTTAAAATCATCTTTCTCCCCTAACTACTATCATATCTTTGTGTTTCTGCTACTGCTCCCCTAATATGGACAGAATTTTCACGTTTTTTTTTACTATCTTACTACTTCTCACGGGACTGTTATATCTTCTCATCCAAATGCTGAGATCCTCTATTAAGGGGATTTCAACGTACACCACACTGAGAGTGGTTGGGCTCCTCTCACACTGATGCAAGCGGGGAGGAGGCCAAAACACATTCAGTATTCTAAGCGATCTGGAACAGTTAATTAAGGAACCTACACAAATCCCAGATCGACCTAACCAATTCTTGAACATACGCTTGGACGTATGTTCACCCTCTCCTTCTCGTTTTTAAATACACCATTTCTCCTCCTATTGGTAACTCTGACCACAAACTCTTGTAGCTCTTAATTATAACACTTTTTCTCCAGCAGCTCCACATGTCCTAAACGTAATTTTCTGTCACTTTAATAGGCCTAATTGGGGGCATTGCGTTTTTGCTAACTATTCTTGGGATGAATCCTGCTTTGACTCCGGGGATGCCTCGGTCACCGTTGAAAAGGTGGGGGCCGTAATCACCGGATGGGATGAGCAGGTTCATTCCATCTGCAACTAAATCTTTTTCCTCCCCAAAATCCATGGTTCGATGGAGCTTGTTTCTCGCGCCATTCAAGAGAGAGACCATTGCGTATCGGGCATGGAAATAACTCTCAATTATCCTATTACTCTTACTAAAAATTTTCATTCTGCTCAGATCGTTGGCAGATACTATTCAACAGGCTAAGCGCACTTTCAATAAAAGAAAGTGCGGCAACCTGCTTGGTTCACCTACCGATAAAAATTTCTGGCCTATTGTCAAAAACATTTCTAATAACTTGTGTAAATCTGTCTTTCCTCCCCTTATTCGCTCTGACGGTTTCGTTGTAACATCTCCTTCTGAAAGCCAATCTCTTCGGCTCCTTTTCATCAATTTACCCTGGACGTTCTGTATCCCTCCTCCTACTCCATTCTCCCTCAGGTTTCCCATGTCTTTACTGTGATCACTCACATGAATCGGTGTGCATGGGATCCTGAATCTATGAAACGTCAGGAAGCTAGTGGCCCGATGGCATTCCTCTCCCCGTCTTTTGAGTGAGTGTGCTTCTGATCTAGTAGCCAGTCCTCGTTAAACTTTAAGCTCTGTGTCTTTCGTACTAAACCTTTTTTCAGTGCTGGAAGCGCGCACATGTCAAACCCGACCCCGAAAAATAGGTAAGCCGCTCTGATCTTCTTCCAACTATCTGCACTATACTCTCACTATGTATTCTATCTAAAATCCTTTGAAAACTCTCACCTTAAACTCTCATTGTCTGGATCCAATCTGAGTCTCGTTCCTTCTTTCAGATCATTCAAGTATGAGCTTCGTCCGTCGAGGTCCAACTGTGGCATACTTTCCTATCTACTGATTTGGTCTTCTGCCCTTAGAGACCATGGGGAGTCTTGCGTGGTAGCGCTTTGACAATATCCAAAGCTTTTGATCGGGTTTGGCACGCGTCACTGCTCTCTAAGCTCCCTTTCTTTGGTTTCCTCCTTCTTCTTGCTTACTCCTTGTCTAGTTTTCTCTCCGATCGCTCAATATCAGCACTCGTTGATGGAGGCGACCTCTTCCTCCTTTTCTGTCAAAAATGGTGTTCCTCAAGGCTAAGTGATATGTCCAATTTTATTCATACTTTTCATCAACGATCTGCCTTCAGCTGTACTTTCCAACTCTGTTTCACTCTTATGCCGATGATCAACCTCCAATCTCTTCTACTCACTTCAAAAATCTGCTCCCTCTTTTGCTTCTAGAGTTGCCTCTCGTCTTCATACTTTCGATTCGTAATCCTTGCGTTGATCTGGAATGGGATTTCCCGTGGGGTCACCGCAAACCTTTAAAATTCAGATCTTTAAAAAACTCAACTTCTCTAACATCTCCCTCTCAAAGACACCTCCAAACCTTTCCTATTCCTTCGACGGCTCTAACGTCCTCCTGTGAATAACAATACAACATTCTTGTCTTAACAACAACAATAATTGTCTGAAACCTCAATATTTTCAATGGTTGCTAAGGTGGCCTCAGAGAAACTGGAGTTCTGTTCAGGTTGCGGGAAATTTTTTTCATCTCACAAGCTGCTCCAGTTATATAAGGGCTTATTCGCCCTTGTATGGAATACTGTTTCCACACATTTGGGGGGCTCCGGCTCCACCTTTATTTCGGATAGGGTTGAGTCTAAGCCTAATAGGACTAATAAACTGTCCCCTATTTTCAAACTCTCTTGACCCTCTATCTCTGCTACGTGACGTTGGCGCACTATGTCTTTTCTATAGGTACTACAGCGGTAGATGCTCAGGGGAGTTGGCCGCTCGTATTCACCTCCATTGCGTCGCCCTCGCAAAACAAGGGGTGCCATGCCCTCGCATGAATTTTGCGTGAGTATTGAGAACCCCAGACTTGTTCGTGTGGTGCCTCTTTCTTTCCCACAGCTACATCTGTCTTGTGGAACTCCTTGCCTTCTTCTGTTTTTCCTGAACTGTTTTTAATCTTTCTAACTTTAAAGCATCCGTCTGCAATCACACTTGAGAGATTAGTGTTAAGCTGGGGATTGGGTGGGGTTTTTCTTGTTTTATTTTCTGCCCCTCCTTTGAAAAGGGCTCGGCCCCCGTGAGTGGTGGTTAACTGTAAAAATATATATGAAAATATATATATATATATATATATATATATATATATATACATATATATATATATATAATATATATATATATAAATTATTATATATATATATATATTTATATATTTAATATATATATATATATATTATATATATATATTTATATATAATATATATATATATATATATATATATTATATATATATATATACTGATATATACTATATATATATATATATATTATATACTAATATAAATAGATATAATATATATATATATATATATATATATATATATATATATATATATATATATATATATATTTATAAATAAAAAATAAAAAAAAATAAAAATAAAAATAATATATTATATATATATATATAATATATATATATATCTAATTATGAAATAATAATAATAATAATAATAATAATAATAATAATAATAATAATAATAATAATAATAATAATAATAATAATAATAATAATAATAATAATAATAATAATAATATAATAATAATAATAATAATAATAATAATAAGTTCCATCTCAATTTTATATTCCCTCTTGCATAATTCTAGTAATGCATAAAATCATCTGCCTTTACTAATGTTTATAAAATAAGAAATTTATAAGTATAATAAAACTTTATTTCGAAAACATTTTGCAAAATTATTTCGAAAAAGTTTGATAAAAAAAAAAAAAAAAAAAAGAAAAAAAAATAATTTTTGAATATCTTAAAAAAATAAAATTAAACTGTATAAATTTTTTAACATTTTTCGAAACATGACTTTGCTTTTAAAGTTAGTGTTTTAAAATTGCATAAATGTAAGATTTATTGTTATTATTATTATTATTATTATTATTATTATTATTATTATTATTATTATTATTATTATTATTATTATTATTATTATTATTATATTATTATTTTTTAATAAATTTTTTTATTAATATTCTTTATATATATATATATATAGCTAATTTTTATAATTATATAGTAATATAAATTCCAAAGTAAATATATTTATACTATGTACAGTCTTTATTTATAATATATATATATATTATACTATATAATATATATAATTTGAATCAATAATGGCAGTGAAATTCGAGAGAAGGATTGTATATATATGTAAATCGAAAAGTTGACATAGTTGTAACTAAATCTTCTTAAGTGTTTTCGGCCTTAAGTGTTTTCAACCTGGAATTTGCATTTCTTTTAATGTGGAAAAGTCGAGTGGAATTAATTAGACGTCGAATATACACTAGAAAATACTTACTGAATCTTTCGTGGCGTCGGATGCAACTTTGTACTAAACAATTATTCATTCGCCTTTCTAAACATGGGATACAACATTGAAATACTTAATAAATTACCAAAATGTGTATGTTGAAATTCTAAGGACAGGTTTCGGATTTCCAGTTGACGAAGAAAGAAAACTTTTTCAACCTTTTTTTTACTAAGAGGTTTTCAGTTTATTCCTGCAATACGAATTGGATGGACCAATGCCTTTGTTGATTGGGGCAAATCTTGGATGGAATTGGTAAACGAATTTGAAATTTAAATCAAACGAAGAAGAAAACTCGGTTATTTTAATTTGATGGTGATATAAGTATCTTGGCTGGAGCATTGTAAGTTATCTAAATCCTTTAGTAATATGCATAAAAGGATCGGGTGAGTTTAAAACTAAATTAGGTTCGTAAACAGTGCTTGCTCTATTGAGTAAGAACCAAAAATTTAAGGTAACTTAATTGTGTGTTAATACCTATTTTTGACTAGACCAATTTTTTCATTACTATGAGTTAATAATGTGTTGTTTGTAAACATCATTACTTGAATTATTTTGACTTTAATAAAGTGTTTCACGAACATTGCCGCATATTTTGAGGAAGTAGAAGAATTTAAATAAAATTTATTTACTTAAACAGTATATACTATAAAACTAAGGTCGGAAGTGGTTTTCCTACGGAGACAAATTTGCGGAGGAAGTGGTTTTAATATTTAGTGATATTTAATAATCTTTTAATATTGATATATATGGGCTAATGTTTAATAGTGGGTTTGTATTTATAAAGTTGTTGAATTGGTGGGTATATGTGGGGGATTTTTAAGAGTTTTAAATAGTTAAATAAAGTTTTAATAGATAAATAAAGTTTTATAACGGGGTAAATTTTAAAGAAAAGAAAGATAGGAAAAGAGTGTAGGAATAAATATAAATTGAAGATTGTAGGTTTTACCTTTTATATGTTGTATTTTTTTGTAATTTATATTTCTAATGTTATCATTTTGCCTTTTATTGTGGGTAATATTTGTGAGCGGGTGGTTGCTTAGGTGTTGGGAAGTGCCTAAGGGGGGGGGGTCCCACAAAGCGTGCAGCCTGGAGTGAGAATATATATAATGAAGAAGGGAAAGATGGGGAGGAGAGAGGTAATTAGGGTGGATGTATGAACGTGAGAGGGGTAAACGAGGATTTGAAGAGGGAGGAAGTGGGGTTAATGTTTGAAGAAAAAAGGTTGGATGTGTTAGGGTTAACAGAAACTAAGCTGAAGGGAAAGAGGGAGATGGACTTTGGAAAATACAAGGGTATGATATCAGGGGTGAACGAGAGAGTGAGGGCGAGGGAAGGGGTGGGAATAGTTATGAGGAAAGAGGTGTGGGATAAGGTAAGGGTGTGCAGCCAGGTGAGTTCGAGGATAATGTGGGTAAAAGTGAAATTCGGGGGGGAAATGTGGGTTTTTATATGTGCATATGCACCAGTGAACGGAGCGAGGGAGGAGGAGAGAGAAAGATTTTGGAGTGAGTTGAATGAGTGTTGGGAAAGTTTCGGGGTAAATGATAAAATTTGTCTTTTGGGAGATTTGAATGCAGGAGTGGGAAGGGAGGGGGTGGGAAGAATAATAGGACCATTTGGGGTAGGGGAGAGGAATGTTAATGGAGAAAGTTTGTTAGAGTTGTGTGTTGAAAGAAGAATGATAGTGGGGAATACTTGGTTCAAAAAAAAAAGTGAAAATCATAAGTATACCATGGAAGAGTGAGATAACCGGGGGGGGAGGCGGTACTTGGATTATGTGCGTGTAAATGGGAAAGGATAGAGGCAGGTTATTAGAGGGGAATGTTATTGGGGGGGGGGGGGGGGATTATCGGATCACTATTTAGGGGTTGCTAGGAAAAGGGGGGGGGGAGAGGTGACGGTTAGGGAAAGGGGAGAAAAGAGGAGAGTAGAAGTGATAAAGGTGGAAAAATTGGATGAGACAGTGTGTAAGAGGGAGTTTAGGAGAGGTATGGAGGATAGGTGGAGAGACGTGAAAGGACGGGAATTGGGGAGGTGGAAGGGGAGTGGATGAGATTTAAAGAGGCAGTATGTGAAGAGGCTAGAAGGGGATGTGGAGTAAAAAGGGTGGGTGCATGCAAGCAGAAGGAAAGGGAGTGAATGGTGGAGTGAGGAGGTGAAAGAGGTGGTGAAAAGGAAAAAGGAGGCTTATGTGAAATGGTTGGGAAGTAGGAGAGAGGAAAGCTTGGGAGGAATATAGAAGGGTTAGAGTGGAAGCAAAAAGGGCGGTGGAGAGGACGAAGAGAAGAGCAAAGGATGAATGGTGTAGAAAAGGTGACGGAAAATTTTGAATCGGGGAGCAAGATGTTCTGGAAAGGTAAATAAAAAAAGGAAGAAAAAGGAGGGGTTGGGGGAGAGAATTATGGGAGGAGAATGGGGAATGATAGGAGGGAGAGAATAGAGTGAGGAAGAGTGGGGGGAGTATCTTAAGTGGATTATTGAATGAAAGTGGGTGGGGGGGGGGGGGAAGTTTTGCAGGAGGGGAGGATGGGGAGCGAATTGGGGAGGGAGGGAAAGGAAGAAATACAAATGGAGGAAATTATTAGGGGCTTGAATAAAGGAAAAAAAGGGAAGTCCGCAGGTCTGGATGGTGTGAGAATGGAAATGTTGCAGAAGGGAGGTGTAGGGGTGGAGGAATGGCTTTATAGGTTATATAATTTATGTTTGGAGGAGTGGGGTGGTACCACAGGATTGGGGAGGATGGTTGTTGGTTCCCTGTATAAAGGGGAAAGGGGATAGGAATGGAATGTGGAATTACTAGAGGTTATATGTCTTTTAAGTATTGGGGGGTAGGGGAAAGTGTATGGGAAGAATACTGATTGACGAGAGTGAGAGGTTTACGAGGGAGAATGGGGGAAGAACAAGGAGGATTTAGGGAGGGAAAAGGGTGTGTGGACCAAGTGTTTACTCTAAAGATGCTTGTGGAGAAAAGTATAAGGAGGAAAGGAGTGTATGGGTGTTTTTTTAGATTTAGAGAAAGCCATATGATAGAGTGAAGACGGGGTGAATTGTGGAGGGTGTTGGAGGAAAATGGAGTGGGGGGTAATTAAGGTAAAGGTATTCAGGGCCTTTTATAGGAATTAGTAAGATGTGTGTGAGAGTGGTTAGGGGGGAGATGAGATGTTGGGGTGGTGAGAGATTGGAGGCAGGGGTG
>JABUQX010031241.1:20000-25000 GCA_015478945.1 Trachelipus rathkii | reverse complement strand
ATTAATAAGTATTGATAAAAATACCCCTATTGAATAATTTACCCTGCTGCGATTGAACCCGGGCTCTAACAGGTAAACGCGTATGTGCTTCACCACTATGTCACGATGAGCTAAAAGAAGAGAGAGAGAGAGAGAGAGAGAGAGAGAGAGAGAGAGAGAGAGAGAGAGAGAGAGAGAGAGAGAGAGAGAGAGAGAGAGAGTTTTATTCTTTCACTACAACATTATCGTACCAGTTTGCTGAGGGTATTTTCACCTTGTGAGGTGCTCTGCTTGACCTCTACGCCTGGGTGAGGGGAAGGGCGTGGCATGTCCTGTCTTTGGTGGGTGCTAATCTCACCACAGGAAGATTTATCGCGTTCCTCTTTTAGCTCATAAAATATAAAATGCAAAATCAAATATAAAATGCAAATATAAAATGCAAAACCAACTTTAAAGAATCTATGCACAATATATATATAAAACTATATATATATATATATATATATATATAAAGTAGGTAGGTAAATGTGTATATTTAAATATATATATATATATATATATATATATATATATATATATATCAGTGGCGAGGCGTGGCATTTTCCAGCAGTCATCGCTACAGTTCCCGGTTCCCTTCTCGACATTATATATTATTTATATATATATATATATATATATATATATATATATATATATATATATATATATATATATATATATATATATATATATATATATATATATATATTTATCTTATATATTTATATATATATATATATATATATATATTTAAAAAAATATATAAAAGACATGCATATATATATATATATATATATATATATATATATATATATATATATATATATATATATATATATATATATATATATATATATATATATATATATATATATATATATATATATATATATATATATATATATATATATGTAGTACTCCATTATAACTTTGTAAAAATTTTAATTTATGTTCGTACTTATGCTAAAATTTGCGCGAGCAAAATTTTAGCATAAGTCGAAGTGAAATAGTATATAAACCCGTCCTGTTGAGATACTCGAGCAATTATTAAGAATCAGAAGAAAATCTCACAGAAGATACTCTCTCCAGAACTCCTCCAAACTTCAAACACAACTTTCGGCAAGGGAGGTAAATTTATGGAAAAGGCTGCGACTCCGAATTTCGATCACAAATTTTCGCTAAAACGAAGAGTCAGAGGCAAGGGTGGAAAACGCGCTGGAACAGTCTGTGACTACTAATTCGCCTACGAAGAAAGAGTATCTCAACAGAAGGGACTTTGTTACAACTTTACTTTTTCATTGAATAAATCGTCTTCTATTTTTGGATTTATTTTAAATTCCCAAGTAACCTTGAGTTACTTTATTTAAAAAGATAATTGAAGGAAACTTTTGTTTCCTATTCCATAAAAAGATAAGGTATTGCAAACTTTGTTTGCGCTTACTAAAAAGATAATTACCTCAGGACTTTGTGTCCTATTTCATAAAAAGATAAGTGTGAAACCTAGTGTTTCATTTTACTAAAGAGATAATTGCAGTGGCCTATCGTTGCTAACGTAGTTGTGAACTACAAAACTTTTAAACTCATCATATACTTATATAGGGGGACTAAGAGACAACCTACATCACTCCAAGTCTTTCCCTATATATATATATATATATATATATATATATATATATATATAAAAATATTATATATATATATATATATATATATATATATATATATATATATATATATATATATATATATATATATATATATATATATATATATATAAATATATATATATATATATATATATATATATATATATATATATATATATATATATATATATATATATATATATATATATATATATATATATATATATATATATATATATATATATATATATATATATATATATATATATATATATATATATATATATATCAGGGTTGTTTAGTACATTTTTTCAAGAACAAGTACAAGTAAAACTCCAGAATTGTTCAAGTACAAGTAACAAGTACTCTAAAATTTGCTCAAGTACAACAAGTACAAGTACATGGTATCAAGTACAAGTACAAGTACAAGTACTTTATGAAAACCTGTACATATATATATATATAGCAAAGAAGAAGATATATATATATAAAGATATATATATATATATATATATGAGTTATATATATATATATATATATATATATATATATATATATATATTTATATATATATATATATATATATATATATATATATATATATATATATATATATATCATCATCATCATCATCATCATCATCATCATCATCATCATCATCATCATCATCATCACCCATCTTCTCTCCTCAAGACTGGAGGTAAGGTGCACCGGAAACAGAAAAATAATAGAAGAATATGAAGCAAGTAGAAAAGAAAGCCCAGCCTTACCGCCCCCTTTATACCAATTAGCGAGAACTCGTCGCAGTCAGAAAAATCCACCCTAGAGCTTCACAACAGTGACAAAAACCCCGACATTCACTCCTGTTATGCACCTTTCTTCTCGCCTCTGCCAAACTCAAATTTCTCTTCTCCAGGCTTTCCTTTTCTGACTCCATCCACTTTTTCTTCGGTCTCCCATCCGGTCGATTCCCAACACACTCACCACTATACATCCGTTTAACCGGCCGACTATCATCCATCCTTTACACATGACCAAACCATTTCAACGTACTTTCATTTATTCTCTCATTTACCCCATTCTCCACACCAAACAACTCTCTAATACGTTCATTCCTCATTTTATCATTTCTTTTCACACCTAACACGCCACTAAGATTGTCCATCTGAACACATTGTACTTTAGATCTATACATCTTATTGAAGAAGATAGTCCCACTACTATACATTAACACGGGTAATAACATACCCTCATGTAAGACCCTAGCGCACTCAAGACTTAGTCCCTTTACATCCACCAACGATTTAATTGCACCAGCCACCTTAGTGCCATTCACAACTTTCCTACTACAATCTGCATCATCCGCTCCCTTTTCATTCAACATATATCCTAAATATTTAAATTCAGACACTTTTCCAGCTGCTCACCATCTAACGTAACTTCACACCGAGGACTGTCCTCACTCACAACCATAACCTTACTCTTATCTAGGTTTACTTTCAACCCCCCCCCCTTTTACACACCCTACTAAATCTCTCTACAAGTCCTCTCAAACTCTCTTCAGATTCGCCACACAAAACCAAATCATCTCATATAATAGGTAGGGAACCCTCCACTCTCTTCCATTCTCCATCATTCTAACACTATTCCTTGTCACCCCTACCTCTAATTCTTTCATAATCTCATCCATATACAGATTGAATCGCCAAGGAGACATAGCACATCCCTGTCTCACTCCGCTATTAATATTAAACCAATCACTTTCGACTCTACTATTTATTCTTACACACGCTTCACTATCGTCATACATACTTTTGATTCCATTCAGAAGCTTACCACCAAGACCATATCACTAACACCCGCCATAGAGCTTCCCTATTAATCCTGTTATACGCCTGTTGCAAATCCATAAATCCTAAAAACAATTTATTCTTCTCCTCCCTCATTATCCCAATCATAACGCACCTTGTTCTTCCCTAATCAGTTCTTCAGTCATTCGACGCACTCTTTCGACCAAAATACCAGAATTTATCTTCCCTACAACACTCAATAAACTAATTACCCTATAATACTTACAGTTATCATATCCCCCTTACCCTTATATAAGGGTACTAATATTGCTCACCTCCAATCCCCTCGGAACCAAAACCTCTCCATAAAGGCTCTTCTCTTTATACAACTTCCAAATCCAATCAATCACTATCTCGATATATATATATATATATATATATATATATATATATATATATATATATATATATATATTATATATATATATATATATATATATATATATATATATATATATATATATATATATATATATATATATATATATATATATATATATATATATATATATATATATATATATATATATATATATATATATATATATATTATTTTTATATATATATATATATATATATATATATATATATATATATATATATATATATATTATATATATAAATGTGTGTGTTTAAATAAATATTTATATATATATATATATATTGCAAGAGTTATGTTATATACATGTATAGATATATATTTATATAGTTTTATATAGGATATATATATATATATATATATATATATATATATATATATATATATATATATATATATATATATATATATATATATATATATATATATATATATATATATATATATATATATAATATGGCTTTGTGCGGTGAATCTGAAGAGAGTTTGAGAGGATTGGTAGAGAGATTTGGCAGGGTGTGTAAAAGGAGGGGTTTGAAAGTAAACGCAGATAAGAGTAAGGTTATGGTTGTGAGTGAGGACAGTCCTCGGCGTGAAGTTATGCTAGATGGGGAGCAGCTGGAACAAGTAACTGAGTTTAAATATTTAGGATATATGTTGTATGAAAAGGGAAAAGGTAACGGCTGATGCTGAGTGTAGCAGGAAAGTTTCAATTGTAGGAAGGTGGCTGGAGCAATAAATCCTTGGTGGATGTAAAGGGACTAAGTCTTGAGTGCGCTAGGGTCTTACATGAGGGTATGTTGTTACCTGTGTTAATGTATAGTAGTGAGACTATGGTCTGGAATAAGAGGTATAGATCTAAAGTACAATGTGTTCAGATGGACAATCTTAGGGAGAGTGTTAGGTGTGAGAAGAATTGATAAAATGAGGAATGAACGTATGTGGGAGTTGTATGGTGTCAAAAAAGGGATAAATGAGAGAATAAATGAGATGTTTGATCATGTTGAAAAGATGGATGATAGTCGGTTGGTTAAGCGGATGTATAGTGGTGAGTGTGTTGGGAATCGACTGGCTGGGAGACCGAAGAAAAGTGGATTGAGTCAGCAA
>JABUQX010031241.1:5000-10000 GCA_015478945.1 Trachelipus rathkii | reverse complement strand
AAAACAAAAGTTTTGAGTATTTTTCTCCTAAAACTCAATTAAGTTTCCATTGAATATATTACCCCTTTAGGTTTCTTTCTTCTTTGAATTTGAATTGAATGTTATAACTCGTGATTTTCTTTTATACACATTCTTTTTTTTCTTCTTCTTTTTCATTACGACCACCACTGATTCTTTTGTTCCATCCTTCTCCGCATAAAATTCCATTCGGTGTAAACATTATAGAACTTCCTTACTTATTTTCTTATAATATATATATATATATATATATATTTATAATTTTAAATATAATATATTATATATATATATATATTATATATATAATCATATATATATATATATATCATATATATAAAATATATATATATAATATATATATATATATATAATTATATATATAGATATAATATATATATAAAATAATATAACTATATATTAATATATATATATATATATATATATATATAGTTATATATATAATATAATTTAAAATTTTAAGAAATAAACACCTTCTTTGGAAAATATTATGGAAATTTCTTGCCCTTATCTATAGTTACAGAATAAATTATTGGCAATTCAAAAAAACTTTATATATTCATCACTAAAAATTAAACAACACGTCGGCCAACTCGATTATTTTGTCTAATTAAATCACAAAATTGCATCCTTCAAAAATAAACACTTTTTATTTAAAAAGAAAACATCTGTGTAACTACGTTGATACTTTTTATGTAGTATTTATTTTCAGAAAAAAAAAAGAATATTAAATTACTTCACATTTCTCCTTTATCTATATTTTTGGTTTTCACAAATATATATACGGATAATCGAACGCATTCCAAAACTCTACCTAAGATTCAAAAAAATAGAATAGAATTATTAAAAAAAAGTTTTAAATTAAATTTTACACTAAAAGAAACTAATTAAATATTATATGCTGAATTAAATTTTACTTGTAAAACTTTTTAGCAGCCTTGCAGATTATTTTCAAAATATTTATATTTAAACACCAAACCATGGAATTCTAAAAAAAAAGATTTCCCCACGTTAAGGCGCGTCAATAAAATAATTGTATACCAAAGAGGTAAAAATATCCAATTATTTATTATTATTATTATTATGATTATTTTATTATTATGTTTATTCTTAAAACTATTATTATTATTATTATATTATTATTATTATTATTATTATTATTATTATTATTATTATTATTATTATTATTATTATTAAATATTATTATTATTATTATTATTATTATTATTATAAAATATTATATTATTATTATTATTATAATTATTATATATTATTATTATTATTATATTATTATTATTTTCCTGAGATTGTTCCCAGAATTTGATCAAACTATTTTGTATATATTGATATTAATGAAAAGTAATTGTATATATATATGTATAATTTTTGATATTTTTTATTATTATTATTGACTTTGATATTATTGATAGAGTCATGGTATATAACCTTTGATATTATTATTGATTATTATTATTATTATTATTATTATTATTATTATTATTATTATTATTATTATTATTATTATTATTATTATTATTATTATTATTATTATTATTATTATTATTATATTATTATTTATTATTATTATTATTATTATTATTATTATTATTATTATAGTATTCAATCTCATTACTAATCGTTGGTTTTCCATTGCTATTGATATCATAAGTATTATTGTAACTATTCCTCATTATTATAGACATAAAAATAGACATAATTTATTCATGTTTTAATAAAAACAGCATCGATTCTAAAACGCCTTTTTCTATTGATGATTCCGAATATGTAATCGGTTTTTCTCTCTCCCGTTTTCAATGTATACAGCAATTGAGTTTTTTCTTACTTATTTTGACGGACATAAGCTGGTGCTCATGTTATATATATAATAATTAGATATATACTATGATATATATATATATATATATTATATTAATATATATATAGCTATATATATAGTATATATATAAATTATATATAATATATATATATATATATATATATTATATATATATTTATATATATAATATATATAATATATCAGTGGCGTAGCTAGATGTTTTCACATAGGTAGTGCAAGATATAATATATATATATATATAATTATAGAATATATATAATAATATAAATATATATAATAATAATAAATATATATAATATATATATATATATATATATATATATATTAGTTGGCGATTGTCTATAAAGAGGAGAACAATTTTTTTATTGCGGTAAAGCCATCTTTTTGAAATTGTCTTTATATATAATATATATATATATATATATATATATATATATATATGTAGAAAAGATATATATATATATATATATATATATATATATATATATATAAAGAAATTAATTAAAATTGCAAGTGAAGGCAACAATATGACGCACGAAGCATGAGGCGGCTAGCTCGCCTGCCTTAATATCATTGCAAGTATAGGATATATTTTATTTCAGCTTCGCCTATGTGCGTAGGAAAGTTAAGCAGTGGATAGGCAGGCAAAGCATAAATAGCTCATTTTTGGTTTTATATTTCTTAAGATTTGTAGATTAATTCTTTCTTATGGTTCTTATTATATTAACCATTTGGTTTTATAGTCTCTTTTATTTGTTTTTCTTAGTTATTAATTTACGTCTTAAATAATACCAGAATAAGGCAATGCCCTACCCAAGCCTATTCCTTAACTAGCGCCCCACTGATAGTATATATATATACTAATTATTATATAATATATATATATATATATATATATATAATACTATATATATAATATATATAATATATATATATATATAGTTATATATATAACGAATATATACATATAATACTATATATATTATTATAGATATATATATATCTTATATTAAAAAATATATTATTATATATATTTATATTATAATAATATATATATATATATATATAAATATATATATATATATAATATATATATATATATATATATATAAACTATTATATATAATATATATATATATACTACTAATATATATATATATATTATACATCGAGTTTAGAAACGTGGATTCCTATCACTTGATAAAAAGAAATTCAATTATTGTTATAAAATTATCAAAACGAGATTAAATCAGACTTTCTTTCTTCTAAACGAGATATTCGTACGCATGACGTTTTGTTACTTTTTTCCCATTTAGTTTTAACAGTTTATTTGTATATTTAAAAAGTGTGGTTTTTTTTTAATGACGTTCACGAACAAAGTGCCTAAAAAACTTATGCAAACTACTATTAATTGTCACTATTGTTGATAGTTTTAGTAGGTTTAAACAAAAGACAAGAAGGATATTAGCAAGTATATATTTTAAAAATGTTAACTACGCTTATTGTGGTGTGAAAATTTATGATCAAGAAAAAAAATTTGGCTCCACACAGAGTTTACAGAAGTTGTTTTAATATTAAGGATTGAGCTTATGACAAAAGAAAAGAAAATCAACGGCAGATTTGCCAAATCCTTATAATGCGGGGACAAACGGACAATTGGCTATTTTTGTAGATCATTGTTAATGGCCTTACCGACAAGAACAAAAAATGTAATAAAATACAACTCCAACATACCTATCGGCATTTAAGCCTATGCCTCCACTGCGACGATCTTCCAGTCCCTTAACTCCACCTGCCGTTTGAAGATGTTTTCTGAAGATTAATCTATGCACCCCTTTAAAACATCATGGAAAGAAGAAGATGTTTATCAACGAATAAATGCTGAGGAGCCTTTACACCACAGTTGCTGAATGAAAAATAAACTTGTTATTTTGACTCGAGAGTTAAAATTAATACCTTTAGATGTCAAGGCTTTAAAGCGAACGACATTTTGTACTCCAAGTACATCATATCTCTTGGTAACTGTCATAGAGAAAAACGATGTATTGCCTTATTTTATAAAAAAAGGATGGAAATAGTTTTTGTCATGATGTTTATGGCTTGGCCATGAACCTATTTTGGCATCAACTCGCAAGAAACCCCAGCATACTGGGAGACTATTCATAGATTACTTTCTTAAAATACCAGCTTGAAAGGAGTTTCTATTTAATAAGGGGCAATTAATTCAGGAAGCGATAATAAAAAATGTGAAGATTCTTTTAAAACCAATGTGAAAATATGAAGAACATATGTACTTTTAGTAATGATTTAAACTTAATTGAAATGTTACACAGAATATAATGTTGAAATAATAAAATATGTTTTATTTGCAAATGGGACAATAGATCTAAAAGAGAGCACTGCCCTGAAGAAAAAAAAATTAGCCCAATCGAAAACTCATGTATCATAGGTCAAAAAAGGCATTTTAAATATTCCGTTTGTAGATAGAATAAAACGTTCTTTAACTCCTTTACTGGGTCTAATGAAACAATTCACCAAGGTTCTCTCTGAAGGCGGTTCTTGTTTCGAATATATAACAAAAAGGTACCCCAAGTTATCATCAGAAAAACTGGGGCTACAAATTCGAAAATTTACATCTGATGATGATTTTGAAAAACTATAACACCAGTTAAAAATATAAGCGTGGGCTGCTTTTAAAGAGGTTGTTCATAACTTTATTTGGAACTTTACAAATCATAACTATAAAATAATAGTATAGAAGATACTGAAATCTTTTTTTAAAAAATTGGGATGCAGCATGAGTATAAAAATTTATGTTCTTTATTCCCACTTGAAAATTATCACGGAAATTATAGATGTTAAAGAGAAAGAAGCAAGAGAGAGGTTTCATCAAGATATAAAGGAGATGGTAAATAGAAGTTAAAGTCAGAGGAATAAGAATATGATGGAAGACTATTGTTTCATGTTGAAAAGAGATTTTGAAGAAGAACAAGGGTGTAAATAATCCAAAAGACGTTTTCAGGAAGCCTAAAGGAATGATAAGATATGTTTAATATGCTACATATGTCTGTATTTATCTTAATTTTAATTAAAATGATACTTCATT
>JABUQX010031240.1:37500-42500 GCA_015478945.1 Trachelipus rathkii | reverse complement strand
TAACGTATAATTTATTAAAACATTTTGTTTTAATTAAGCACGTACATTTATATTACTCATTCAAATATAACTAAAATTATTTCAAAGTTTCTTAAAACTTCTATAATAAATCAATCATTATCTTTGAACAAAGAATTTATTATTAACTGTTAATACTTTTTGTTTATAAATTTTATAACTATCAAGTTTTAAAATAACTTTTACTAAAATTTTATGAAATTTTATTAAAAACATATATTTTACGTACCTTAAAGCAATAAATCAGTAAAATTCAGGCTAAGGACCAGCATCTTAGCACCCCTCTACATCAAGCTATGGCACGTTTTGTTCTATTGACTTTACTGCCGCTTTACAGTGCATCTTAGCTATGTAATTAAGTATTAAAAAATAACCAAAATTTAAAGTTCTTTCTCTTTCTGCTAACATAACATGTTGAATTAAAATCATTCCTAAGATTTTTTAATTTGCCAAATAAAATAACAATTATTCCTCTTACATGTTTATATATATCACCGAAGTTAACTAAAAATATTTCAAAGTTTTTTTAAATAATTCGGATTTTCTTTATTATTATTATTATCTATGTACATTGACAATCCATCAGGAGAAAACACAACAACCCACACTCCTTACAGATACGAAACTGACCTCTCTCTGTAAAATGTGTTGAAATAACTACTTTAGGCCTAAATTTAGGATAATCCTTTTTGTATCCCGGGGCGATTTAAACCTAATTCCAGGTCAAAATATATTTCAAACTGACCTTTTTCTGTAAAATGTGGTGCAATAACTACGTTAGGCCTAAATTTAGGCCTAAATTTAGGATAAGCCTTTTCGTAGACGGGCTAATTTAATCCTAATTTCAGGTCAAAAGGTAATTCCAGTATAGACAAGAATCATTGTTATTATTATTTTTATAAATATATTTCAAACTGAAACATGCTGGATCGGTAAGATCCTTTAAGCAGGTAAGAAGGAAATGTTTTCCTTACTTGTGATTGGTCCGAGTAGTTTTCCCCTAGTTCATAAGCTAACCACCAGGGCTCAGCATGAGCCCCACCCGCAAAGGCAGCCAACCCCGCACCCGCTGGTGCGTCCCGCCGCGTCCCGCCCGCCGCGTGCGCCCGCAGGCGCAATATTTCCGCGTTCCCGCCCGCCGCGTGCGCCCGCAGGCGCAATATTTCCGCGTTCCCGCCCGCCGCGTGCGCCCGCAGGCGCAATATTTCCGCGCGAATGAAATATATATATATATAGTGTGTGTGTATATGTGTGTATGGGTGTAAGTGTCTATGTGTATATATATAATATATATATATATATATAGAGATATGCGCGCGCGATATATATATATATATATATATATATATATATATATATATATTGTGTGTGTGTGTGTGTGAGTGTAAGTGTCTATGGGTGAACGTAAGTGTCTATGTGTATGTGCGTATGTGTGAATAAGAGATATAGTGTATGTGTGTATAAGTGTAAGTGTAAGTGTCTAAGGTAAGTGTAACTGTTTATAAGATGAATCATCAATATAGGTGGTATCAAAGATGACCCCATTAAAGATGAGTCATCAAAGATGAACCACCAAAGCTGAGGTACCAAAGCTAAGTTATTAAAGTTGAGGCATCACAGCTGAGGCATCAAAAGCTGAGGTATCAAAGTTGAGGCATTAAAAGCTGAGGCATCAAAGTTGAGCCATCAAAACTAAGGCATCAAAGTTGAGGCATCAAAAGCTGAGACATCAAAGTTGAGGCATCAAAATATCGAGTGGGTGGGTGGGTATGTTAAGTGTGTGTGTGTATGGTGTGTGTTGTGTGTGTGTGTGTGTGTGTGGTGTGCGTGTGTGTGCATGTGTGTTCTAATAATAATCCACAATAGGCCATGAAGTAAATAAACACTAAAGTATTATATAATTAAAAATAAAATTTGTTTTTAATAAATATACGTACATGTGTGAGTGAGTGGGTGTGTGGGTGTGGTGTGATGTGTTGTGTGTGTGTGTGTGTGTGTGTGTGTGTGTGTGTGTGGGTGTATGTGTGTTCTAAATAATAATAACAATAGGCATGAAGTATAATAATAAAAAAAAAAAATGTTTTAATAAATTATACGTTATATGTGTGTGTGTGTGTGTGTGTGTGTGTGTGTGTGTGTGTGTGTGTGTGTGTGTGTGTGTGTATGTGTGTTCTAAATAAAATAACAATAGGCCTGAAATAAATAACACTAACGGCGGGCGAGTACGCGGAAATATTGCGCCTGCGGGCGCACGCGGCGGGCGGGACGCGGCGGGACGCACCAGCGGGTGCGGGGTTGGCTGCCTTTGCGGGTGGGGCTCATGCTGAGCCCTGGTGGTTAGCTTATGAACTAGGGGAAAACTACTCCGACCAATCACAAGTAAGGAAAACATTTCCTTCTTACCTGCTTAAAGGATCTTACCGATCCAGCATGTTTCAGTTTGAAATATATTTATAAAAATAATAATAACAATGATTCTTGTCTATACTGGAATTACCTTTTGACCTGAAATTAGGATTAAATTAGCCCGTCTACGAAAAGGCTTATCCTAAATTTAGGCCTAAATTTAGGCCTAACGTAGTTATTGCACCACATTTTACAGAAAAAGGTCAGTTTGAAATATATTTTGACCTGGAATTAGGTTTAAATCGCCCCGGGATACAAAAAGGATTATCCTAAATTTAGGCCTAAAGTAGTTATTTCAACACATTTTACAGAGAGAGGTCAGTTTCGTATCTGTAAGGAGTGTGGGTTGTTGTGTTTTCTCGTGATGGATTGTCAATGTACATAGATAATAATAATAATAATAAAGAAAATCCGAATTATTTAAAAAAACTTTGAAATATTTTTAGTTAACTTCGAGTGAATAATATAAATGTAAGTGAATAATTGTTATTTTTAAATAAAAACTTAGAATGATTTTAATAAAATACATGTTATGTTAGCAGAGAAGAACTTATTTTGTTATTTTATACTTATTACATGGCTAAAGATGATGTAAACCAGTAAGTCAATAGAACAAAACGTGGCATAGGCTTTTGATGTAGAGGAGGAGAGATTGGTGTAGAGGGGTGCCAGGTTCTGGTCTTACTGATTTACTGATTTATTGCTTTAAGGTACGTAAAATATATGTTTTTAATAAAATTTCATAAAATTTTAGTAAAAGTTATTTTAAAACTTGATAGTTATAAAATTTATAAACAAAAAAGTATTAACAGTTAATAATAAATTCTTTGTTCAAAGATAATGATTGATTTATTATAGAAGTTTTAAGAAACTTTGAAATAATTTTAGTTATATTTGAATGAGTAATATAAATGTACGTGCTTAATTAAAACATAAAATGTTTTAATAAATTATACGTTATGTGTGTAAGTAAATTCTGCGTGTGTAAGTAAATCTGAGTGTGAGTGTAAGTAAATGCTGTGGTGTTGTGTGTGTGTGTGTGTGTGTGTGTGTGTGTTGTAAGTTAAGTGGAAGTAAATCTGTGTGTGAGTGTAAATAAATCTGTTGTGAGTTGATAAGTAAATCTGCGTGTGTAAGTAAATCTGTGTGTGAGTGTAAGTAAATCTGTGTTGTGTGTGTGTGTGTGTGTGTGTGTGTGTGTGTGACCGCATGTGTATAAGTGTAAATGTAAGTGTCTATGGGTAAATGTAAGTTTCATAGTGTCATAGTGTGTATGTATAAGTGTCATAGTGATGTACTAGTGAATGTGGTTATTTAAGTGTCATAGTTGAATGTGTGTTCTAAAAATAATAACAATAGCATGAAGTAAATAACACTAAGTATAATAATAAAAATAAAAATAAATAAAACATAATAAAAATAATAAAAATAATAATTAAAAATAAATAAAAATAATAAAATAAATAAAAAGTATTAAAACAAATTAAAAAAAAGTTAAAAATATATTGAGTTAAAGCAGTAAAACATATGAGTTAAAGCAGTAAAGCAGAAAGTTAAAACAGTAAAGCAGAAAGTTAAAGCAGTAAAGCAGAAAGTTAATGCAGTAAAGCAGAAAGTTAAAGCAGAAAGCGATACTATCCCTTAAGGTGTTAGGTAACACTCTATTGATTTACTGATTTACTGCTTTAAGGTAGGTAATGTATATGAGTAATGCGGTTTAATAGCAGAAAGTTAAAGCGTAAAGCAGGAAAGTTTAAAGCAGCTTAAAGCCAGTAAAACAAACGCATAACTAATCCCTTAGGATGTTATGGTTAACCACCTACTATTGATTTAGCTGATTTTATGCTTTAAGGTATGTAACCAATGTTAATAAATATGTGAGTAAAAGCAGTAAAACATATAAGTAAAGCAGTAAAACAGAGTTAAAGCAGCTAAAACAGCTAAAACAAAAGCATACTAATCCCTTTGGTGGTAGGTAACACCTCTATTGATTTACTGATTACTGCTTTAAGGTATCTGTAAAGTATATGTTTTTTAATAAAATTTTCGTACAATTGTAGTAAAATAAAATGTTTGTATATCAGACACTCTGGTTTTTTTTTCTTCTTACATGCAATTTTTAAAAATTTATAAATTAAAAAGTACTAAGTAAAATATAAAGATGTCTGTAATGAGTTACAGTTTAGGTTCGCGCGAAAATGTTTTTAATAAAAGAGGCATTTATGCTGGGAAATTAGGAGCCGGCTAAATTGACCATGGAAGACCAAAGGGTTGGTCGTGTGTTTATACGTGTGTATAAGTGTTGTGAGTTTAAGTGTAAGTGTCTATGGTGGAGTGTTAAGTGTCATAGTGAATGTTGTGTATAAGTGTAAGTGGTGTGGTGATGTGGTGTGTGTGTGTTATTGACCGCTTGTGTATAAGTGTAGAATGTAGAGTGTCTATGGGTAAATTGGCAAGTGTCATAGCTGAATGTGTGGTATTAAGTGGCATTTAGTTAATGTGTGTATAGTGAATGTGTTGTATAAGTGTCATAGTGAATGTGCTGTGTGTGTGTAGTGCTATAAGTATAAGTGTGT
>JABUQX010031240.1:32500-35000 GCA_015478945.1 Trachelipus rathkii | reverse complement strand
TATATATATATATATATATATATATATATATATATATATATATATATATATATATATGATATATATATATATATTATAGTAATATATATATATATATATATATTATTATTATTATTATTATTAAAGTTGCTACTTTATGCGTAGTTAAATTACTCTATTGATGTTTTTCACCCTTGAGGATGGTGTTGTAGTGCGTGAGGTGTAGGTTTCTTCACTCACTGTTGCTTGAGCATATTTCAGAAATTTAAATCTTTTATTGCACATTAGTATTTTTATTACATATTAGTGTTATATTAGGAATTAAAACTTATATTAAAATGGTACTATGATTAGTACTAACTTTAAAACTCATTGAACGCATGTATCAATAGCTTTCGTCGTCCTTAACGACCTTTTCAATTGATGCGTTCTAAAGTAACTAAGATATGAATTCAGAATAATTTTGTACATTCAATAGATTTCTTTTAAAACGGCGACATAGTCCCTGCACTTCTAGCAGTCGAGGATCTGGCAACCTTTGTTGCTATTTTTTTTTTTTTTTTTTTTTTTTTTTTTTTTTTTTTTTTTTTTTTTTTTTTTTTGCATTATAAAAGTTTTTGTAGATAAATGATCCACATAGAGAAACCATGGGATCATAAATAGAATTACATACATAACTGACATACACTGATACATACGTTTTGAATGATGTAGACAAAAGAAATTTCTCATGTACATACATAGAGACATAGGAAAACATTCACACGCCATAAGCGCAGGTGTACGTGCGCAGCCACATACATACCTACATACAATCATCAAAGTGCCTTAAAAAATATTAAATGACTTTGGAGGTTTCTTAAAGACGATTAACATTTACATGTTACGACACATTCAGACAAACAAGATTTCTCATATACTTAGAGACAAAACGGACGTAGGTTTAATTCATTTTATGGATTTTTTTTTTTTTTTTTTTTTTTTTTTTTTATTAAATATATTGGAACAGTTTTATCTCCGACCCCGAAAAGTTAGTAAAAGAAGAAAGTTAGTTGTATTTTTGTGTTGATATTTTTGATTAGTTGTGAGTGAGTGTTGATTAAGCTATTTAGAAAATAGTCAATTTTGATTCCAAAATCCAAAATCCAAAAATCCACCGTGATTATATTCAGATCCAAAGTCCCAGTTGCTCGGCGATTTGATTAGCTTCTTTTAACATTCATCGGTGATTTTTCTTCATCTTTCCGATGGTCTAACCATTTCCAACAATATGTTTGAATGTGCCTGCGAGGTTTTGACAAATCCAAGGTCATTGGATTGGGAGAGCATTTTACAACTGGCTCTAACATCCCAGAGTACTTCGTGATCAATATCATAGCCAGATGAATGGACGACTTACATGCGGTGAATGCAACTGAAAAGCGCTTTTTCTTCAATTGAAAGGATTTCTAATGTTGCATCATTCGCTACCAAGTGCTCCTTAAAACACTCTGATGCACTGGTGTTGTTCAGCACCATTCTGGGCTGACTATGACAATAGGCTTGGAATGTTTGGCATTAATTTTCTTCTCAAAACCTGGACTCGCGAAAAAACGTATAATGTCCTTTAAGTTCCCACAAGTATTGCTGATTTTAGTATGTGTTCAAATTTCATTTACTACTTAGATTTTGTTTGTTAGTGAAAAACAATGAAAGAAACAATGCTTTGTATACTTTTCCACAATATTGCTGCGACACCTCCTTCTTTGCCAGGAATCGTAGAACAGCCATCAAAACCCAAGCCCTCGCATTTCTCGGGATTCAGTTCTTCGGTCGTGACAAATTCGTCAATGGCTTTCTCAATGGTTTTTTGCGTCAAGCGCTTTAAGTTCTACAAAGCCAATAGGTTCCTCTTTGACTTCATCGGACTCTTTGTTGGAAATAGCGCAACCCTTTGGATAATTGTTCCTTTCCAGAAATATCAGCGGTTTTCTTCTGTTACTTGCCTATACGCGCACGTTCCTTATACCTTATTAACGCATGCTTTCCTTTATAGTAGTACCACATAGAGAAATGATCTCATTCTGAATCTGAACTGATTGGTATGTAGCATTTTTCTTCCCCTTTTCAAAATGGTTTTTCAATGACTGATCTCCGGCATCTATTCGTAAGCAGCACAAATCTTGCAACACTCCCTCATCATGATGCTTACCCCGAAGTGGTAAATAGCGCGTACCAGAAAATGTCACACATCAAATTATTGAGGATAATATTTTTTTATTTTCTTCTATGATATTGTTTAGATACGGTTAATTTGGATGTCTACCGGCACGTCCTGTAGGAACAATCTTGCAGCTTCAACAACAGTTTTATGCCACTCTGTGTTTGTATGTCCCTTACAAACCGCATGAACATCTTTATAATTTAGTGAAATGTCTTATTATTAAAGAGCCTAGGACTCCTCTGACCGAATTTAATTTGGTGGAAATAAAATACAAAAACTTGCAAAATGCCTCCCTTTAGGCGGCCTGGAGTAGGTCAG
>JABUQX010031240.1:0-25000 GCA_015478945.1 Trachelipus rathkii | reverse complement strand
GGCATTTAGGTTTTCTGCTGATCATTATCTTCGTGAACCTTTTACGGTTCAACCTCCAATTTTTCCTCGGCTTATCAACTGGGTGAATTGGCCGAGGAGCCTAATCTTTTCAGTAATGGTAATTGATGATGGCGTCTCTTGGACATTTATCCGATGATGAATTAAGATCAAAATTAAAAGAATATGGAATTAATTCACCTGTAACAGCAAACACTAAAGCAGTGTTACTAAAAAAGTTGAATCACATTTTTTCATCTAAGAAAAATGAACCTATAAATTCTCAGTCTAGACCAAGTTACAAAGACTCTACTAATACATCAAATACGGACGGTCTAGTTTCAAAAGGAGCAAGATCAAGTAGACATACGCGTAAAGAGGATTTTTTAATTGATGAATCCCCTATAAGAGTAAGTCCTCGATCTCGTGTATCCGGTAATAAAAAGAATTTGGGACCAGCCCCAGCCAATAGATCAACCTTACTAGGATCTAGAAGAACAAATTTGAGTGGCTTCAGCTCGGATGAGGATGACACTGGTATGTATCTAGGCTATTGTGAAACTTGAATTTAAATTATACTTTTAATCCTAAATAGCTTATCAATATGTGAGGTAATTATGTAGTAAAGAACATTCATTATAGTACTGTATAACTTTCCACTCGAAATTATGTAAATACTGTATTAAAACTATGGTAATTATGGAGTTCCATTCGGTGAGAATCACATAAATACTGCATTAAAACTATAAACATTTTTCATTTACAAAAATGGTATCAATAAATTTTTTTTTTTTTTTTTACAGATTGACGTACATTTTACATTTATATTTTTGATAAAAATGTTACGAAAATCATAATTAGGTTTCTTTTCGCTCATGTAGGGATGAAGAAATAAAAGTAGTTTGGAATATTATTACCTAAAGAAATATCAATTTGTTTTTTCCCAATAATTATTTTTTTTATTTTTTTTCTCAATTAAAACGTTTGTCAAACGTTTTTCATATGTAAATATATTCCAGTATTCAATTTTTTTTTATTTTAAAATTTTTATTATAATTTAAGTTTTGGTTATAATGGTAATAGTAGCTCAGAAGTGTTTCACCACTGATTTTTATAAAAATCACAGGATATAAGGCTACTCAAAAAAAATAATGAGTAAAAAAAATGGAAATGACTGATGTCTTTAGGAAAAAAGTTACAGCCTCTAAAAGTTTGAATTTTCCCATAGGATTTTATAAAAAAAAAAATTAAATAAAATGAAAAAAATTATAAAAATCACAGGATATAGCTATTGTAAAAAAAATAATGAATAAAAAAAATGGGACATGGTTTACATTGTGGCCGCAGTTCTTTTTCAGAGTCTAAGAAAATTTATCGATATAATTAATCGAACGAATACGATTATGTTTTCTTTATAAAAGAAATCTTCGCTTTTTTTCTCCAGTCTTAGAGTAGCTTTTGTGCGTGATAGGTGACAAAGAATTTGAATGATTTCTATGAAATTTTCTCTAAAGTTTAAACATTGCATGCGTTTTTACATTTTAATTTAATATTGAAAGTATTTAAATGCAACAAGTTTAATAGCAATTGTCATATTATTAAATTTAATAATAAATTTATGTTCAAAGGTAATCTTGACACACATGCAGTGCTAAACATAAACTATTCTTTAACGAAAATTCGACACATTTAAATTTTATTGTATTAAATATATGAAAGTTTGTTATATAGGTTTATAATACTAATTTATATATCTTTATAGATTTTTTTATATATATATATACAGGGAGATATATATATATATATATATATATATGGATAGATATCGATGGCCAGCTCAAGAAGAGACACAACCATAGCTATCTCAAAACTACAATAGCCACATGAAAAAGGGGAATACATTGTTTGAATCCTGGAAAATTTTAGTGCGGAAAATGTAAAAAAAAAAAATATCTCAAACTATAATAGCTATAGGGAAAAGGAATACATTTTTGGAATCCTTGTAAAATTTTAGTTAGGAAAATGTAAAAAATTAAACATAAAATTGGCTATTTTTTTAGGGGGGGAGCAGCCAGCGGGGGACATAGTATCTATATATATTATTGTTTAGAAGGTATTACACGGCACGTAGGGGCTCGAGTCGAATGGGAACACAGGGGGACGCTTTCCATACCCCGTAGGGAGGGGCGGAGGAACCCCCGCGACACCCAAATACCAAAGAGCGGGGGTTCTGGAGACCCTCCCCGGAGGGGGGGAATTAGTCCTACCCCGTAGTTCCCCGGAAGGCCGAGACCCTGACTCCTGCCATCGGTGCGGTATACCCCTTGGGGGTATTCTCTTAGTTAAAAACAAAAACAAAATTTAATAGGAGTCTATTTATTTAAACGTAACGAGCAAAAAAGGTCTCTAACAGTATTTCTACCGTATGTATTACTATAATTAACAATTTTTTTTTTTTTTTTTTACATTTTCCGCTCTAAATTAGACGATTCCAGCAATGTATTCCTTTCCAAGGTAGCTGTTGTAGTTTTTGAGATATGGATTGTGGCTCTAGAGGCTGACCATCGATATTTATCATGATATATCGATATCGAGAACGGCGCGGCCACAATGTAAACCTTTACCAAAAAATGAAAATGATTTGTTTTTAGGAAAAAAAGTTATAACCGCTCAAAGTTTAAAATTTTCCCATAGGCTTTCTTATAAAAAAAATTAATGGGCCTCATGCTTGTTTTAAGACCATCCTAGTTCAGGTTATGATAAAATTTGCTAAGTATACACTAGGGATGTACCGGAACCAGAATTTTTGGTTTCGGCCGGAATCTTGGAAAAGTTCTGGTTGGAACTGGAACTTACTGACTTCCGCTACACCTTAGACCGTTTTCGTCGCTTGTGCTTACGCTTTATAAGAAATGCTTACCCAGTTTTAGCACAAATTTTATGTATAAACGAAAGCAATTTCTCATAAAAGTTACTTTTGTTTGCAAATAATTGGAATCAGCTGCTGTAATGGAGCACATGGTTTTGGAATAAACAGAAATAAAAAAAGAACAAATGGTTTATCTTACAAATAATTGACCAACTATTGTGATGAAGTTTATTGACTTGATAGAAGAAATTAGATTAAAATAAATTTTATTGAATGAAACATTCATCAATTCAAACGGGCCTGCCACACTGCCATCTTATTTGTTTATATTTTTTCATAAGCACATGCTAAATTCAGCAAGCAGGGAAATAGCAAGTCTTACAGAATCAAGGAAATTAGTTACGTTTTGTGAGCATTTTTCACGATTTTGCATTGTTTGACAAAAAGGAACACAAACTCGAACATTTCTTACGTTTTATAAGCACAAATACAAAAATGAAAGCTGCTTTAAATTCTACTTAAAACTCGTCTGATTAGCAAGTGGATTCTCTCTAGAAGTATCTGGCATCCTGTCATTTCCATATTGTGAGCTCTTAAATCTGTAGGCCTAAGCCAAAATTTGGATAAGCAGATCAGTAAATTAAGTAAAATAGGAATATACTATACAAAGTTCTACAAGTCTTCAAAGTTTAAAAATCAGAAAATGATATCACTTGCACAAAAAGAAAAAAAAACTGATATAATCTTATATTTTACCTTGAGAAAAAGAAATACATATTTGTGAATTGTGATAAACCTTTCTTGTATTAACTTTAAGAAACTGTGTACTATTAGTCTATTAATTTCTATAATTAGTGAAAGCCAACTTATTTAGTTGTTTGATCTAAATTTGATCAATTCTCAATTTTCGGTTCACCTATCAGTAAACCCCTGTGGTAACCATTTGCTTATAAACAAAGTAGTGGGATTTGGGTTATCCTGTGAAACTACCTTCACAAAATTGCTTTACTTAACAAAAAATTCCTTGTTTTCGTGAATTTATTATGTCATAATTCACTGATTTTATATTCATAAACTACAAAAGTGAATGTTATATACCGAGAGTATATATATATATATATATATATATATATATATATATATATATATATATATATATATATATATATATATATATATATATATATATATATATATATATATATATATATAGCATCATCATCATCATAGTTTGTAGCTTCTTTTAGAGGGGTGATTCGGTCCACTCTAAATAAAAAAAAAAAAAAAATAAAAATTTTCGCTCATTTAATAGCCACGCAGTAGTACTACAAGTTTTATTTAGATCATCTTTAATTCTAGAGAGTTTTTATATTTTTAAAAAATATAATAAATTAGGGTACAAAATGGCCTTCAATAAAATTGCACTTTTAAAAAATGAGTTTTTTTAACTTGGTTATAAAATGAAAAATTGTGGATGTATTTTAATTATTTTTTCAGTGTATACACTCGAGTATGTTAGCTTTAAACTGGCAAAGTAAATTTTTGTTCCAAACAGTACTAGTGGCAAAATCACGGGGCCTAACTTGGTCTGATTCACCCTGCCATAAAAATTGATGGGGTGACTCGGACCACCATTGTTTTTCGTATTTTATGTATGTATTATTATTGACATTTTTATTACATATAATTAATTTTAATATAATAAATAGTTATATACTTATATTAAGTAAAAATTAAAATAAAAAATTAAATTTATATGAAAAATACGAATTCCAAAAAGTGTCAATTTTTTAGCGGAGAGGGGTGAATCAGACCACCACATTTTTATTCTTATTTTATGTATCGTTATTGATATTTTTATTACTTATTACTAATTTTAATATGATAAACAATTATTATATTAAGTAAAAATTAAAATATAAAATTGAATTTATACGTAAAAGAGGAATTTAAAACAGATGGTCCGATTTATTAATGGTTGTCCGAATTACCCTCCAAGGTGGGGGTGACTGAGCTTTATTTAAACTTTAATAAAACTATTATTATTAGAATTACATTATTATTTTTTTGTGTGCTTATTACCTACTATATGACCTTGAATTTCAGAAAAAAAAATTCCAAAAAGTGCATTAGGGGAAAGTCGTGAGACAAACTTATACCTAAAGTGGTCCTTGTCACCCAGCCCAACCGCTATATATATATATATATATATATATATATATATATATATATATATATATATATATATATATATATATATATATATATATATATATATATATATATATATATATATATATATATATATATATATATTTAGTGTTCACATATATCAATTTTCTATATTATTTTTTATGCATAATAATAACAGTAAATGACAAATCAATTACTGAATTTTTTTAAGAAAGACATTTGAAAAAGTGGAAAGTTCCGGTAAATACTGGCTGGAAATAAGTTAGTTCCAGCCAGAACTGGAACTTTAAAAAAGTCGAGGTTACGGTATATCCCTAGTATCTTATACACAGATTTACTCTGTGTATACTTAAAACGTATCATAACCTGAATGAGACCAAACCTGGAAGGATCAAAAATGAAAATCTATGGGAGTTGTAATAACTTTGAGAGGCTGTAACTTTTTTTCCTAAAGACGGCAGTCATTTTTGTTTTTTTTATTCATCATTAATATTTTTTTAAAAGAATATCCTGTGATTTTTATAAAAATCGGCAGTGAAGCCCTTCTGCGCTACTATTACCATAATAAGTTTTAAGTATGCAAAGTAAATTTGTGTGTATTTTACTAAACATTTCATACCTTACTGATTTTTTATTTTTTTAAAAAATAAATATCGTATTTATAGTAATTTTGCAGCCGAAGTCATGATATTTTTTAAATGTAGCTACACTTTTAAAAAAAAAATTAAATTTTTTTTTTATTTTCAAATTTTGTTTAGGAACTTTAAAGTTTAGGTTATATTAAGTTTTGTTAAGTAGACAAATTTACTGTGTATATTTATTTAACTAATAACTTTACAGATTTTATATATATATATATATATATATATATATATATATATATATATATATATATATATATATATATATATATATATATATATATATATATATATATGTAGGGGTGAGTGTGGAGTTCAGGTCAAATTTATTTATATTAGTAGTTAGTTTCCAGTATTGACCAAAATCTAGAATGGAATTCTTATTCTATAAAGAATAAGAGAGTACATTCAGTTATTAATGTTGGACTGTATGTTTAAACTATTTTTTGTTTTTTCATTATTTACTCTTGGGTTTTATATGGGTACTTAATCAGTTTCTCTATCTTACAGTAGTAATCCCCATGATTTTATAATTCTAATTATAACCTTACTGACAACAAATAGTCATAAAAGCTTATTAAAGTTAATAAAAGAATACTACCAAAATATCCATGAGGTTAAGTCCATAATTCCATTAAATCACGGATGTAACTATGAAGTGAAGTTAGGAACACTTACACATTAAGATCACAGGTATGTAACCTTGTTTTGAAATCCTAATTAACATTTATTAAACATGTAACCCATGAAAGTAATCACTTCATTCCCTTTATAGTACTTACCCAAGACTCGTCATCCCCTGAATTCTTTGATCTCGTCAGGAATACTCTTGAATAAGACCCCTCATTGACAACGTTCTTATCGTTAGGGTAAGATCTATTTAAATAACTTACTTTAATTAATTGTTTCATAAATTGTAATAATTCATATTTCAATATCTTAACTTTTTAACGTTCTAAAACTAATTCCTGTAATCATTTTACAGGGTCTTATTTTTTGTCATCTTATTCCTGGGCGATAACAAACGCCATCTATGTTTTTGTTTTTGGTCTTATTTTAAGGTCTTCATTACAGACCTCGCAAGGAACTTTTTATTTTGGGTCCTATTTCTAGGACATATCAAGAGTCATCTTATTTTGCAGTCTCACTTTTTGTTTTTGGATCTACTTTTTGTTTTTGGTCTTAGTTTAAGGTCTTCATTACAGACCTCGCAAGGAAATTCATGTTTTGGGTCACAGATTACCCAACAACCGATCCCTAGAATCACCTTTATTGATGGTCTTCGGACAAATCCCTTTTGTATAGTTAAAAAAATCTCTTAAGTCTGGATAAGCTCCCAGACCCATTAATAGTCTGGATAACTTCCCAGAATTATTAATATTCAAGCCAGTTCTGCTGAACATTATTTATTATTTATAACAACTTCGTTACAGTTGTGGGTTAACGCCCCCGTGACTATTTTATTTAATCCATTTATTTATAATTACCATTACCTTAATAGTCTGGATAAATTCCCAGAATTATTAATATTCAAATATTCAAGTCAGTTCTTCTGAACATTATCTATTATTTATAACAACTTCGTTACAGTTGTGGGTTAACGCCCCCGTGACTATTTTATTTAATCCATTTATTTATAATTACAATTATAAGTAGACATAAGTAAATAAGGTTATCCCCCTAGTTCCCCGGAGACATGATGAATGTGTACATTAACTATTAACTCTACTACTTTTGAAAGTATGTATGTATAAATAAACCTATCTTTTACTTCCTTTTTCATTCTCCCCTTCTACCTATAATAAGTGATCTATTCTCGATTTGGACACAAACCAGGAGCATTGGGAGCAAGTTGATGGTCCCTCTCTTCTATATCCTGGCTGTAGAGTAAAGCCCAATTAGCTTTCCTACATATCTCCTCTAGGTAGATATTCCTTGTTCTTTTTACTTTTCTCACAGTTCTAACCTATTTTTATTAATTTTGATAATACTAATTACTTTTTCATCTGGAGGTCAAGTGACCGTACTTATTCATGCCCTTGTCACTTGGTCTCCACCACATAAATACAAGAAAATAAAAAGTGGCGCCCGAACAGGGACCATCTGTCTTGTTCGGTGCTCTTGCCTTGCCACTGGATTGTGATTTTAGATCACTTCGCCAATTGTCAAACCTCACAAAACAGTATAATTAAAAGACATTATTCTCATAATTCTTCTATACTGTCTTAATATTCTTTAAAATTATATTTGAGTATTCTTCTTTCTTAAGTTTGAACGAATTTGAAAGAAATTGAAAGAACTCCTTGATAAATTGTATTAAAACTATAAACTCCATTTCATAAAAATGACTGGAAAAAGTAATCCCCGTGGGGACTATAAAAACGTTGATCACTCAGATGCATCAACTGAGTCCGAGTCTCCAGAGATCCCTACCACTAATTTGATTGATTTTCCCATCCATAAGGAAACCCTTTTAGATTCAAATAGGGATTTACTCACCTTTAACCATAATTCTCAAAAACATTGTTATCCCCACAGTATCGATTCCCAAAATGGTCGTCACCCATCACAATATTCACAGAACTTACATGGTTCTAAACCATCACATCATTCTTCTTACAATATTGAGGATTCACATCGTTTAAATCCTCCATACCTACCACATAAGTCAAAGTCGTACCCACGTAACACTAAGCATAATTTCCCATTGCACCAAAATTCTTACTCAAGAACGAAAACAAACACCGATATGTACTCAGGTCCCATCATAAAACAAAAAATCGATAGGATGGAAGAAGCCATCTTACACTTGAATTCATTACTCAAGAATTCACATAATCTTAAAGGGGTAGACCCTGGTACATATACACTAGAAACTGGTACCAATTTCCTAACTTATTTAGCGGATTTTGAGGCTTACTGCCAACTTCATTATCCCACAGCTTATCACAAATGGTTAAATTTACTCGGCAGACAACTTGACGGTCATTTCCTTAATGTCTATCATCTTGTTACCAAAGATGATAGAGATTATTTCTCTGTTCGAGAGACCCTCATCCAATGGTATGAGGAGGAGGAGAGAAAAAGGAAAGAATCTCTACTTCATACATTCCAATCTGCCCGCCGTTACAAAAATGAGAGTATTCGTTTGTTTGCTTACAGGCTAGAACGTCTGGCTAGTCTCACCATGGTTTAGACATGAGTGGCCACGAATCTCTCCGAACTACATTTTTATGTAGCCTTCCCACAAACATAGAACAAGGTGTTAGAGAGTACATAAAAATGTACGAACTCAATAAGAACTGGCGTACACCCTGGTCAGACATCGTGGGGTATGCTGAATTCCTATACACCCATAACAAAGATTTCTCAAATTTCCCATTTACATATCCCCCGAACACAGAACATGTGGTAAAGAACACACAAAATACTAATTACCCTTCTAAGGTTTCCACTCATACAACTTCTAAAAAGTTACATTCTTCTAAGAACATAACCTATCACAACTCTTCTTTAAACAATCGCGGTGGTCGTCACCCTTTTCGCGATCTTCCTCATAAAAATTCCCCACATGAAAATAATCGAGCTTTTACTCCTAAAAGACCTAACCTAGATTCTGTTGACCGTAAGACCCTTGTCTGTGATTTTTGTAATAAAATCGGTCATCAGATGCGTGAATGCTACAAATATCTGGAAATTTGTAGCTACTGCAAAAAGAAAGGTCACGTTATAGCTGACTGCAGAACACGTAAATCTGTTCCAACATCTTTCCCACAGAAAGTCCGCAAGGCTGTTTGTCCCTTTTGCGGAGGTCCTCACCCGGGGATGAAGTGTCCTCAACACCCTCCATCTCAACAAACGCCGTCAAACTCTCCGAACACTCATATTCCTAAGTCTTCACCTGAACATATATCTCAAAATGTATATTACGGAAAATCTCTTCCCAAAACGGAACAAAGTCCATGTCCACAGAACAAGAGTCCGTTGTCCCCTAGTCATTCACATTCTCAGGATACTAATTCCAATTTACCTAATACTAATGTACCTAATTCCAATTTACCTAATACTAATGTACCTAATTCCAATTTACCTAATACTAATGTACCTAATTCCAATTTACCTAATACTAATGTACTTAACCACTGTTTACCTAATCCTACTTTACCTAACCCATGTGTACCTAACACTAATTTACCTGACTCTTGTTTACCTAATACTAATTTACCTAACTCTTGTACACCTAATCCTAATTTATCTAACCTAAGTTTACCAAAACCATATAGTCCTTCTTTAACAACGTTACGTTCACCAATTGTAAGTAATCCACCTGTGGAAGAAAAACCAAACACAGATTTCTCATCCTGTTTTCCATTCATGAACATGGAATCATTCACTTACAATTCACAAACCAAAGAAACGTCTTCTCCCTTACTTTCTGACTACAGAAACACAGAATCACACAAAGCACTTCCTGTCACTTCAATTGATACTACTAAAGAATTACACAGTCATGTACGCACTGTCACTGTCAATTGTAAAAGTTACACCACAAATCAGTTAAAAATATCTGTATCTTTTGAACAAAATAGCCTTCAATTTGAACAATGTATTGTTGACACGGGAGCCAGCATTAGCTTAGTTAGCTATGAGGCCATTCCCCAACAACTAAAACATCTTATAAAACCTTCTAAGGACATTGGTATAAATGCCATCAGCGGCTTAACACATGAACACACGGTTTCCGTTGATTCATACATAGACATTCCATTACATTTCCTTGATAGTGATTTCTCCACTACACCAATAAATTTCATAATCATACCCGGAGAAATGATGCTAGCCCCAGTAGTATTGGGTGCGACAGCCCTAAAAGAAAATCATTTACTTCCCGATCTAACAATGCGTAGATTGATCAAACGACTCGGCAACAAATTCGATTGCATAAGCAAGGAAACCAGTCTCATTCTCACACCAACCATGGTCAAAAACTTCCTTCAATTATCAATCCCTTAAACCCGAAAACGTAAAAAATTGCTTTGTCCTCTTTCTATATTAAATTCCAACATCCCTGAAAAACTAGGGTAATGCTCTCATATGAGTAACCATTACTAGCTCTAGGCCCAATGGCCCAGTTACGGTATATAGGCTATATATATATATATATATATATATATATATATATATATATATATATAGAGAGAGAGAGAAAAATATAGTATGTCTATTCGAGCATTATATTGCGACTTATATAGCCATACATATATTTTCCTCCAAAACCTTGACTCATGGTCATGGTCATGACGATGTTGCAAGGGAGTAGGAGGGAGTGAGTTTCATATTTCAGATGATGGCTCTGGATGCCAATGCAGCAGTCATCCGATGTTCTCCATCCGAAGTTTTCAAAACAACCGAATACATCCGGTGGTAAAGTACTAAATAAAGTAAGGTACACTTTTCAGTTTTGTATTATTAAAAATTGTATTATTTAATTGCTCCTAAGCAAAAAATAAAATTTCCCCAAATAATTCCAAATTTACTTTCGGGGATTGCGATATTTCTAATGTATGGTAGGTTAATATAGACCATATCATAAAAATTTCTACTTTTAAGTAATGTTATGTATAATCATAAACTTATTATCTAAAAGATAATCTTCGACGAAAAATATTAATAAATCTATTTATTATCAATGTCAAATTACTAATATATTTTTTGCATTTCCCATCCCATCTCCGAAGAAGGTCCATTACTTTTCAAATTCTTATTTTCCTACTTACTGTACCTATCCTATCTTATTCCAATTAATGGTAGGGTTTGTAAGGTATAACTTACTAATAGTAGAACCTACATACTAATATTCATTCTAATGATGGTAAAGGTGTTTAACGTACTTAGGCACCTGACTCCCAATATACCCAATCATCCTCTAACTATCCCACGGAAAACTAAGTCTATGCTCTGTCATTTATTATGCCTTCGAAAGTAAGGTGGGGTTTTTAGGCTTAGTGGGGAAGAGTGTAGGGGTGAGTGTGGAGTTCAGGTCAAATTTATTTATATTAGTAGTTAGTTTCCAGTATTGACCAAAATCTAGAATGGAATTCTTATTCTATAAAGAATAAGAGAGTACATTCAGTTATTAATGTTGGACTGTATGTTTAAACTATTTTTTGTTTTTTCATTATTTACTCTTGGGTTTTATATGGGTACTTAATCAGTTTCTCTATCTTACAGTAGTAATCCCCATGATTTTATAATTCTAATTATAACCTTACTGACAACAAATAGTCATAAAAGCTTATTAAAGTTAATAAAAGAATACTACCAAAATATCCATGAGGTTAAGTCCATAATTCCATTAAATCACGGATGTAACTATGAAGTGAAGTTAGGAACACTTACACATTAAGATCACAGGTATGTAACCTTGTTTTGAAATCCTAATTAACATTTATTAAACATGTAACCCATGAAAGTAATCACTTCATTCCCTTTATAGTACTTACCCAAGACTCGTCATCCCCTGAATTCTTTGATCTCGTCAGGAATACTCTTGAATAAGACCCCTCATTGACAACGTTCTTATCGTTAGGGTAAGATCTATTTAAATAACTTACTTTAATTAATTGTTTCATAAATTGTAATAATTCATATTTCAATATCTTAACTTTTTAACGTTCTAAAACTAATTCCTGTAATCATTTTACAGGGTCTTATTTTTTGTCATCTTATTCTTGGGCGATAACAAACGCCATCTATAGTTTTGTTTTTGGGTCCTAGATTGGTCCCTAGAATCATTCTTATTTTTGGGCGATAATCATTGCCGGAATTGTCTTATTTTTGGAGAACCATTTCCCAGTCAAGATTCAATCTTAATTCAGTTTAAGTTTAGTCATATTTTCATTAAATGCTTAAAAGCCTGGATAACTCTCCAGTATCATCACTATTAAGTCAGCCCTGACCATTATTTATAATCACCTCGTTACACTTGTGGGTTACCGCCCCCGTGACTATTTTATTTAATCCATTTATTTATAATTACAATTACCTTAATAGTCTGGATAAATTCCCAGAATTATTAATAATCAAATATTCAAGCCAGTTCTGCTGAACATTATTTATTATTTATAACAACTTCGTTACAGTTGTGGGTTACCGCCCCCGTGACTATTTTATTTAATCCATTTATTTATAATTACAATTATAAGGAGACATAAGTAAATAAGGTTATCCCCCTAGTTCCCCGGATACATGATTAATGTGTACATTAACTATTAACTCTACTACTTTTGAAAGTATGTATGTATAAATAAACCTATCTTTTACTTCCTTTTTCATTCTCCCCTTCTACCTATTATAAGTGATCTATTCTCGATTTGGACACAAACCAGGAGCATTGGGAGCAAGTTGATGGTCCCTCTTTCCTGCATCCTGCCTGTAGATTAAAGCCTATGGCTCTTCTGCATATCTCCTCCAGGTAGATATCACTTAATTTCTTTTTACTTTTCTCACTGTTCTTAATTATTTTTATTAATTTTGATAATTCTAATTACTTTTTCATCTGGAGGTCAAGTGACCATACTTATTCATGCCCTCGTCACTTGGTCTTCACCACATATATATATATATATATATATATATATATATATATATATATATATATATATATATATATATATATATATATATATATATATATATATATATACTATATATATATATATATATATATAGGACATTTATAAGAGGTTGACTCCGTTGATCGGGGGAAAATTTTCGATAAGAGAAACAACGAATTTCAGGATATTTTCTTTATTGTGGCAATTTCTATTATTATTTGCATATATCTATGAATTTTAATATTTATTAGGTAAATTTTTTATAAAATTAAAAAATATTTTTAATAATTATGACAAAGAATATTATTATTATTATTATTATTATTATTATTATTATTATTATTATTATTATTATTATTATTATTATTATTATTATTATTATTATTATTATTTAACTTTAATATGAATGATTTTTTTCTAAGTTCTTTTATTTTTATTCTTTTATTTTCAATTATTATTATAATTTATGAGAGTTTTTTTATTTTAAAAAAACCCGCGAGCATAGCGAGCGAGGCACCCCGCTTTAGCGGGGGATGTAAAGTTACCACCCCAGATCAAACAAAAATATATTAATAAAAATATCAAATATTAATTTATTATTATCATGACGTCTCTACAAACTTTACGAACATTCATCAAAATTAAACTGAAATAAATTGCCAAAAGCTACTCATTTTTATAAGCCTATAGGTGTGAAGCACAAAAAAAAATATATATCAATTTCTTTTTACTTTTGTTAATATTAATTAAATTACATTTGAAAATCCAGTATTTACTAATGTATTTACCCTAAAATCATTGAAATTATTTTACATTTTTATTGATCTTCGTTCCTGGAGTCAACCGCTTATAAATAGCCATATATATATATATATATATATATATATATATATATATATATATATATATATATATATATATATATATATATATATATATATATATATATTCTATATATAAATAAAATATATATATATATATATATATATATATATATATATATATATATATATATATATATATATATATATATATATATATATATATATATATATATATATATATATATATATATATATATATATATATATATATATATATATATAAGTGGTAGACTGGTCTGAAAAAAAAACATTATTATTTAAGAGAGTGTATATCCTACTCACCAAAATCTTCTCTTCAATCAGGGGTGCTTCTATGTGCATGCAGTGGGCAAAACAGAGCTACTAATGCCCAAGGTCACCTAAGCACTCCCTAACTAGACACTGCCTCTTCAGCTAATAAAAGCTACGCCTTAAAATTGGGTCTTATTTCTCTGCTCACTGGAAAATAAAACACGAGCAAGCAAGGTGCAAAACCAAGCACATTCAGGCATAAACAAAGAAAATGAGATACTCACACAGGGTGTTACACCAATCGCCGCCCTTTGAGAGAAAAGTAAAGTGTGCTATAGTTAGTAAATTTACATATATATATTTTTATATATATATATATATATATATATATATATATATATATATATATATATATATATATATATATATATATATATATATATATATATATATATATATGATATATATATATATATATATATATATATATATACCGTAAATATATATATATATATATATATATATATATATATATATATATATTTTATATAAAAAAATTTTTTGTTTTATATATATATATATACATTATATATATATATATATATATATATATATATATATATATATATATATATATATATATATATATATATATATATATATATATATATATATATTTATATTACAATTATTATATATAAGTTGGGTATTTACACTAGTTTTATGCAGTTTAAATTTGTTTTTTTCTCACTTACTAACATGCTCAACTCCTTTCATACTAAACTTCTATATAGTGATGCAATGCATGATAATATGCCCCTAATTAATTAATTAATTAATTAATATAATTCAATTAATAATTTGGATGTTGATGCTTTAAGATTTATTTAATAACTAAACAATAAATATTTAATTAATAATTTGGATGTTGATGCTTTAAGATTAATGGGATGGATGGGAAAACGCAGCTTAAGTTCTAACTATGGTAATACTACAATAAGGGAAAATAACTCTGGTATGGAAATGTAAAGAAAAATGGCTGTAACTCTTTGCTTAAAGAAAGTTTCTTGAAATATGATCAACAACTTTAATGAAGACTTGTAATATGAATCCAAACTTTTGATTTGCTGACAAAATATTTCACTTCTAAGATAGTTCAATTCAAAAAAGGTTCAGTCCCAAAATGATTCCCTGTTATAAATATAGTGCAGTAGTGCAAAAGAAAAACAGTGACAAATAACTAAAAATCCTAATAATTAACCAACCAATTTTGGTTACCTTGGATAAGGGAATTAAAATAGACGAATCCACAACTTAGGTTTAGCAACACTTCTTCCTTTTCTTCCTCCACCAATGGTATTGATTGGTTGTCAAAGGTGACAATCTCACTAAAATTAAGATACATTCTTTATCTCACTTCTTTTTTCAGTTTGTGTCTTTGTCACTTTTTTTAGATTTTTCACAATAAATTTCACTATTTGGTAAAAACCTTTTTAACTATATTTATAACTCGTCCATGTATATATATAGATATGTATATATATATATATATACAAATATAAATACTCTACTCTTTCTATAACTATATTTATAAATATCCATGAATATATATAGTAATTTCAATTCTAAAATTCTAACAAAAACTTTTTAATAAATAATCAATAGCCTTCATCAATACTAACTTTGCCAATCTGAAAAATATAAGAATGTAGTACACCTCTTCAATATATATATATATATATATATATATATATATATATATATATATATATATATATATATATATACATAAATATATAAAAAAATATATATATATATATATATATATATATATATATATATATATATATATATATATATATATATATATATATATATATATATATATATATATATATATATATATATATATATATATATATATAATTTCCTTGTTTCTTTGTTCTAGGCCTAGTAACAAGGAAGTAGGCTAACAACTTTTCAATTAAATTTGCCCTCCTGATTTGGATATAATCCGTTATATGTTGCAAAACTTTGGATATTTAAAAGTTGGCATCTGGTTTACTTATTAATGAGAAAGAGCCATATAAAATAGGCAAGATGAAGCAAGAAGTTTCTGTCACCTTATCCAAACTGATGTGCCTTTAAGGTAAGTTAACTTAATGTTGGGTGAATTTGACTTTCTAATAGCAAATTTAAATTATAAGGGTTATTCTTTACATTAACCCCTTTACTGTGGCGCATCTATATATAGATGGCTCCAAAAGTGGGCCCATATTGCGGTGAGTCTATTTATAGACGGTATTTAAAAATTGGTTAATCTTACTTTGCGGCGGCTTCTATTTATAGACGGTTTCAAATTAATAAAAACTAGTTGGAAACTCATTATTTTTTCATCGCTTCCATATATAGACGACTCCAAAAGTGGACCCATAATTCTATCAATTGTTGAACAGAGAGATTTTGTGACTTATAACATTTTTTTATATCACTTTTTTATATATATATATATATATATATATATATATATATATATATATATATATATATATATATATATATATATATATATATATATATATATATATATATATATATATATATATATATTTTAGTGTAAAGACGATTCTATGAATTTTGCGATGGCGATGACGATTAAACAAATTTTGACGATGACGATGACGATTAATTGAAAAAAACTATTTTAAAAATTTCTCTCTCTCTCTCTCTCTCTCTCTATATATATATATATATATATATATATATATATATATATATATATATATATATATATATATATATATATATATATATAGATATATATATATATATATATATATATATATATATATATATATATATAAGGCTGTAGACAGGAGGGTCAGGGGTTCAACCTCCCGAAATTATTTTAGCGATCAAAATTTTTGATTCCTTAAGTCTCAATAATAATAATAATAATAATAATAATAATAATAATAATAATAATAGTTAATCAATGAAAATGAAAAGTATTTATTAATGGAAATGAGAAGACATGTGTGGTTCGTAACGATTTCTTAGGTCAGTTTTTCCTCATACATGTATAAAATATTTAGACCAAAGGGACTTAATGTAAGGTTTCCAAGTTTGCAGATGATAGCAAAATTGGCTACCTCAATAAGGATTAATGATGGATGTATAAAGATTTAAAAGATAAGAGAAGAGGGAGCTGTAATCGTTGATGGGATGAGCAGGTTCATTCCTTCTTCAGATAAATTTTTCTTTCCTCATTCATTCCTTCTAAAACTAAATCTTTCTTTCCTCATAATCCATGGTTCGATCGTGCCTATTCTCTGGCCCATTCAGGCTAGAATGGTGCCCGTATCGGGCATGGAAAAACTGTCGTTCTCCTATCACTCTCGCTAATTTTCATTCAGCTAGAGAAATCGTTGCAGGGATACTCTTAAATGAGCAAAGCTGGCTTTCATCAAGGGAAGGTGCGCTAACCTCCTAGGTTCTCCTACTGACAAATCTTTCATCTCTAGCAGCTTCTGTAAATCTTTCCTCTCTTATTCGATCTGATCATTGTGTTGCTAATTCTCAACTGAAAAGGCCAATCTCTTCGGCCCCTCGTTCAACTATATTCTCTATGTCTCAATACTAGCACTTTTCCACTCCCTCAGTGTTGGAAGCTCTCACATGTCCAACCTATTCTGAAAAAAGGCCGCTCTGATCCTTCTAACTATCGACCTCTTAGCTCTCACTGTATTCTATCTAAGATCTTTGAAACCCTTCTCAACTCACTTCTTAGATCATCTGGAAACTCACCCCGATCGCCAGTACGGCCGTTGCTCGAAGTCTACTAGCGATATACATTCCTATCAAACCGATTTATGGTTTTTCGCTCTTAGAAACTACGGGAGACTTGTGAGGTGGCGCTTGACATATCAAAGCATTTGACCAGTATGGCACGCGTCACTGCTCTCAAGCTCCCCTCCTTTGGGTCTCCTTCTCTTTCCTTACTTATATCTAGCTTTCTTTCCAAATCGCTCAATATCGGCTTGTTGTTGATGGGTGACAACTGCCTCTTTTCTGTCAATAGTGAATTGTTCATCAGGGGTTCTGTCTTATCTCCTACTATCTTTATTCCTACTTTTTCATTAATGATCTTGTCACCTGCACATCTAACTCTATCACTCATATACCGATGACTCGACCCTTTATTCTTTAACTCACTTATCAATTCTCCATTTTACTTCTGGAATTCCCTCTCGTCTTAATCTTTCCTATTTTATTCTCCTAGCTGATGGATAGAAATAACTTTGTGAAATTAAATTCTTTAAAACCCCAACTTCCACAAATCTCCTTCTCCAAAACCTTCTAACTTTCCTGTCTCTTCCGACGGTTCTTCCGTCTCTCCTGTTGACAATATAAACATCCCTTGGCCTTAGCATGAACAAAAAAATGTCTTGAAACCCCCCCTCCCCACGGTTGCCAGGGTGGCCTCAAAGAAATGGAAATTCTGTTTAGACTGTGAAACTTTCTCCTTTTTTCAGTTGCTCCGCTATACAAGGTCTCATCCGCCCATGTATGGACTATTGCTATCATCTCTGGGAGGGGGCTCTGGTTCACCCCGCTTTTTGGACAGGGTCGAGTCAACGGCAAAAAGGCTTATAAACTGTTCTGTACTTTCCAGTTCACTTGACCCTCTATCTTTGCGAGGCGATGTTGGTGCTTTATCTCTATCCTATAGGTACCGCAGCGGCAAGTGCTCGAGGGAACTTATCACTCGCGTACCACCACCTTTACGACGCCTTCGTAGCACAATAGGTGCTGTATCTGCGCACGAGAGTATTGTGTTGACATTGGTGTAACTCCAGGCTAGTTTGCTGTGGTGCTATCTTTCCCACCACCTCTGTTTTGTGAATTCTCTTCCATCTTCTGTATTTCCTACTGAATTTAATCCCCTCACTTTAAAGCCTGCATCTGTGCTCATATGCGTAATTTGCGCTAGAGGGTGAACTTTTGAGAGTAATACACCCCCTCCTTGAATAGGGCTCTGCCCGTGAGTGGTGGTGACAACTGTAAAAAAAAAATCCTTGAATAGGCAGATATGTGGCAAATGAACTGAATCCATTCAGATTATCCCAGAAAATCGTACTCTTTTCAACATTACCCTCAGATGGATCATATGTCGCAACCACACAAATTTTGACCTTTTCAAACTTAAATTTAACCTTTAGACTTCTAGTACTCACACACACAAAATCTACCATAGATCTCTACCACAACTCACTCATCAGAATTGCAAATCCTTCTATCCCCCTCTCATTCCTTTCCACAGCAACACAAACACATTTCACACCACACCACTCATTTTCACCGTTTCCTTTCATCTTTGTTTCAGTCTCAGCGAGCAAATCAAATTTGCCCTTTCTAAATACATCCATCACCTCTCTCCTCATCTCCTCAACATTTATTCCTCTGACATTTCATATACAGATACGATTCAGACATTTGTAATTTTTTGCCCGAAGGATAGAAGGGCGCTTACTGCGATCTGACCTTCTCCGAGGCATGCATTAGCATTCCTGGCAAAGATAAGTGGTAGTAGGCAGCCAACCTAACCACCACCCCTTAGTCGCCTTCTATGACACGCAAGACATACAATGTGGGCAATTTTTCTCCCTACACGTATGACGTATGGATAAGGGATAGGGATGTCTGTAAGATGTTGTCTATAAGAGGGGTGTGGATGTACTTTAAGTATGTGTATATGATATGTTGTCTGGTTTATGAGTGTTGATATGAACGCATAACAGAAAGGCGAATCATTAGGCACTGGAATTTCATAATGCCATAAGCAAAATGGGTATATATATATATATATATATATATATATATATATATATATATATATATATATATATATATATATATATATATATATATATATATATATATATATATATATATATATATTTATATATAAAATTATTATTATTATTATTATTATTATTATTATTATTATTATTATTATTATTATTATTATTATTATTGAGTTTTAATATTATTCAAAATTCTTAATATTTGTTCAGTTAATCGGCAAAATAATCGGCGAAATTTGCCGATGACGATGACGATGACGATTTTGCCGTGTGATGTGATTAATTGTCCCATCACTAATATATATATATATATATATATATATATATATATATATATATATATATATATATATATATATATATATATATATATATATATATATATATATATATATATATATATATATATATATATATATGGGTAAGGTGTAGATTCTGGCCGCAGAATAAATTGATTGGAATATATATTTTTAAATTTATTTAATGATATTATAGGTCACTAACAAGTATTTAGGCTTTTTTAAATTTTTTTTTTTTTTTTTAAAGGCCAAAATTACTTGTTAGTGACCTATAATATCATTATATAAAATTTAAAAAAAAAAATGAAATGATTTATTCTGCCACTAGAGTCTATACCTTACCATATATATATATATATATATATATATATATATATATATATATATATATATATATATATATATATACTGTATATATATATATATATATATATATATATATATATATATATATATATATATATATATATATATATATATATATAAATATATATACTTATATATATATATATATATATATATATATACACACACACACACACACACACACACTAGAGGTGTACCGGAATTTGACATTTTTTTCCGGTTCCGGCCAGAATTTTGAAAAATTCTGGCGGGAACCGGAATTACTAATTTACTAATCAGAAAAAATTTGCTGGAAGAGATTTATTTTATATAACCCATAGCCCATCTTTTAACAAAATATAATAGTAGCCTCGTGTAGTATTCATACAGTGTATCACATACCTACAGTATTATTTAAATAAAGTTTACTCAAATACTTCAAAATATAGGATTGTAAGATATTCACATTAAATTGAAATTTAATTTCCAAAATTATATATATATTAGGGATGTACCGATACCAGAAAAGAGGCCGATACCGATACTCAATTTTTTTAGGTGCCGATACCGATACTCTAATTAATATAATAAATACACAGTAATAAGATAGAACATATGTGTACTGCTAGGCAACTCAGGATTGCATTCCCTGTACAACCAATACTTAGTAATTTATTTCGTATTTGGTTGTGCCCAAGTATATTTATTTTATAAATTAAAATAGTATCTTAAAGGAATAATAAATGCAAATATAATATTAATAACTTTTTTGTTTGTGTTTATTAAAAAAATATTCCATTTCCATTTTCCAGTAAGTATTAACAAAGTTTAGCTACTAGCTTTATGTTTTAACATTATTACAATTTACAAGAAGATTCTTTAACTAGCTACAATATAAAGAATAAAAATTAATGAAAGAAGAAACCTCAATTAATCTGCTGAAAAGACAAAATAAAAAAACGCTATTATTCAAATATGACATAATAATAATATACTCCTTTAAGATAAAAATAGATATCATTCAATACTCAAATTCAAAAATTCTCAAATTGTGATGCAAAAACATTAAGCTTTCACTAGTATCTGGCGTGTGCCTGTTCCTTTTAGAGTGTTTACATTCCACCACACACTAAAAATACGTGCTCGCTCGACTGATGAGGGAGAGACTGATAAATTTGCTTGCAAGCCCTGATAATAATGGAAACCTTGGCCCATTTTCCTGCCACCACATGAAAAGATTCTCTTCTGTAGGCAGCATCTCCCATGTTTTCGCAGAGCCTCATCATCTCCTCTTTCACAGATTGCAAATTTGAATTATCTTTGCTCCAATTGATGACTGTCACTTCAGTTTTTTCGATGAGGTTCCTTGGTGTGATTTCTTTGAAAGTGAATGAGATGTCAATGCAATTTCAGCCATGAACTTATCAAAGTCTAACATCCAAATCCTCTTCATCTTCAGTAGGTTTATTTGCTGAAAAGCCACCATCCCCACTATCAGTGCTGTTGCCAGGGGTTGCTGATAAGGCGGCTTCCATTCTGTGAATCTTTTTTTTTTTTTTTTTTTCCCGCGAGCAAGCTCCTCGGTTATTCCATTTAAATGCATTCTAGAAGGGGTTCACCGTCGGGGATGCACTTGTCGGGTTTCAGCTAGCTCAAGGAATTCCTTATTAGATTTTATATATCGAAACTAAGTTTATTACACAATGTAAAAAAAAAATCATTTTTGGTTTCTTATGATTTTTTTAGTTTTTTTTATACAGTATTTTTATGCAGATTCCAAATATATTTTTAGTTTTTCTCTAGCATCGACCGTTTTTATGTTACGACGGCATAAAATAATTATTGGCATCTTCTCATTTTGTAGGGTCGTTACCGGCATCACCTAAGTAAAAGTCAGTTGCCATTAATGTTTTATGGGGATTGCATGCTTAAGAACTGATTTATATATATATATATATATATATATATATATATATATATATATATATATATATATATATATATATATATATATATATATATATATATATATATATATATTATATATATATATATATATATATATATATATATAGTATATATATATATATATATATATATATATATATATATTTTTTTTTAATTTTCTTATTATATATATATATATATATATTTATTTATATACTTTTATTTATATATATAAATATATATATATATATATATATATATATATATATATATATATATATATATATACCATTGTTTAACTACATTCTAGTGCAATGATATAATTGAAGGTAAGGTACCAAACTTAAATATCTTTTATAATTTTCAGAATATTAGTAATAATATAATAAACATTTGTAAAATTGCAAGTAGACAGTGTAAAACGTTGGCAGATTCATTTTGTTATGTGTGTTGATATTATTCTAGTTCTAAACACATTTCCACCAAAATTGTGAAGGAAACCAAGTATTGGATAGCGTACAGGCTCTACTTTGGTATGCCTATTGGTGATTAAGATAAGCACTGGGCACCTCATTATATGTGGAAGTTGCAAAACAACCCTAGAAGGATGGCTAAGAGGAACAAGAAAAGCAATGCCTTTGGCTATTCCAAGAATATGGCGAGAGCCAACGAATCACTATGATGACTGCCACTTCTGAATATTACAAAATATGGAAAAGGTAAAGGAAGGTAATCTCTTCCATACCCAGATATTCCCTCATCCAGAACCCCAGTTCCTCATAATGAAAACTTTCACCCTATTTCACCACACCTTCTGTAAGTAAAATTGTTTTATAACAAGTCCATGACATATAAAAGAAGAAATGAAAGGTATGTTTCCTCAAATATATGTAGCAGCTACTTTTATATATATATATATATATATATATATATATATATATATATATATATATATATATATATATATATATATATATATATATATATATATATATATATATATATATATATATATATATATATAACTTGAGTTTTTCTCTTTGCTTTTCTAGATGATGACCTCATTGAAACTTGCTTAAATATGCTTAATTCCTTGAAATTGAAGGAAAAGCTAAGCATAGAAAAGTATGCCTGGTGTGCATTCCAGTAATGTGGTTCAGGGATTTTAAGGAAATTGTAAAGATCCAGATTACAAAACAAGCTGATAAAAATGCTCATTGATTTTTATAAAAAAGGGGGTGCCGTATGTCATTAAAGGTGTGTTATTTGCAATGGCATTTGGACTTTTTTCGAGAGAATTTACGGGATGTAAGTGAAGAACATTTTTTTTTTTTACAGTGGTCACCACCACTCACGGGCGGAGCCCTATTCAAGAAGGGGTGTTACACCTGTCTCGAAGCTCACCAACTAACACCAAATTACGCAGATGAGCACAGACGCAGAAGGCTTTGAAGTGAGGAGATTAAATTCAGCGGGAAACACAGAGATGGAAGGGAATTCCACAGAACAGAGGTGGCAGGAAAGAAGGAAGCACACCGCAGAGAACTAGCCTGGAGTTACCGATATCCACACAAAACTCATGCGTAGACACAACACCCCTTGTGCTACGCGGGCGTCGTAAAGGTGGTTCCCTCGAGCACCTGCCGCTGCGGTACCTATAGAAAAGAGATAAAGCACAAACATCACGCCGCCCAAAGATGGGGGTCATAATATGTGTAGAAGTGCTTAAAGATTACAAGTCTTTTGGCCTTTGACTCGACCTGTCCAAAAGCCGGGTGAAACCAAGCCCCAGATATGAGAGCAGGTACTTCATACAAGGGCGGATGAGGCCCTTGTATAGCTGGAGTAACTGAGAATAGGAAAAAAGTCTCACAGTCTAAAGAGAATTCCCAGTTCTTTGAGGCCGCCCTCGCAACCCCGTTGTGATGTGAGGTTTCCAAGACATTTTTTGTTTATGTTAAGGCCAGGGATTTATAGTGTCAACAGGAGAGACGAGAGAACCGTCAGAAGAAAGGGAATAGGAAACTTGGAAAGTTTTTAGAGAGAGGTGTATAGAAATTGAGTTTTTAAAAATTGAACAACACAAGGTTCATTCGACCACCCGGAAATTC
>JABUQX010031239.1:0-40197 GCA_015478945.1 Trachelipus rathkii | reverse complement strand
TATTATATTGATAATATATATAACTATATATACCTATTATATATATATATATAATTTAACACAAAATTTTCGATTTGTCATTGGATTTTCTTCGTTAAACTTTTAAATTTTGAGCATTTTTTACTTCTTAAAATCCTTGGTAATGGTTCTAATTAAAAAAATTTAAAATCAATTACATCTCTTTTATTGAAATTTACACTTTGTGAAATTACTCTGAAAGGAATTTTTTAAATTTCATAAGAATTAAATGGTGGACCATCTTGCGTTCATTGATATCTATTTTGTTTCGTAATTAGCAAATTTGTTTTTCATTTCGTTTTAGAACATAAATTTTTTTATATATAATTATAATTAGATTAGGTTCTAGATCAAATTTTTCATTTATTTGCGTTTGGTGTCTTCAAGATAAAGGACCTTAACGCAATAGAGAATAAAATGAATCATTTTAAATCTCAAATTACAATATATTGGTAAGTCTTAAACAATAGCAGTCTTTTAGAGTAAAAACCCGTTTTAATAATAGTCATTAGGTAATAAATATTACTTCCTTTTCCAGATTTATTTGAAGAGCTCATGGAAAAAAGCGCGAGAAATATATAAAACTTTCCTCTTTAAGCATAAATAAATCAGAATTGTCGAACGCATTCTTCTATATAGTTAAATTATGATCTATTTCACTATTTGATTTTACGCATGACAAATATGCTGAGAGTAAAATAGACCTCGTTCTTCATCTTAAATGGAAGAGTAAATTAATTTAAGATGGACAGTCATGAAGAGGTGTAATTACTGTAAGAAAAAATGCCAATCAATCAATTGCCAATTAAATTAAAATTAAAAGAGGAGAGCTCACAAATGTATTTATTTATTTTTTATATTATTTATTTACTAAAAATTGCTTCTGGATATTAAACAGTCAATAGTATAAAATTAACAAACATATATGGCAATAAATATATGATAGCAGAGTGTGAAAATACAAAACTTTTATTTATAATATTGTATCCAAATCAAAAGTGTGCAATTAATTATATATATATATATGATTATTATATGATATATATTATATATATATATATATATTAATATATATATATATATTTATATAATATTATATATATATATATATAATTTATATTTAATATTGTATAATATATATAATAATAATTATATATATATATATATTATATATATAATATATTAGTATAATATATATATATTATATGATATATATATATATATATAATATATATATATATATATATATATATATAATATATATATATAATATATATATATAATATATATCTAATATATTATATAATATATATATATTTATATATATATGTATATAGTATATATATGGTAAATATAATATAATAGTACTTATAATATATATATATATAAATATATATAATATATTATATATAAATATACATATATTATATATATATAATATATATATTATATGATATTTTATATATTATTATATTTATATATATTAATATATATATTTATATATATATATATATATATATATATAATATCATATATATATTATATTAATATATATTATATATATTATATATATTTATTATATATTATAGTATATATTATAATATATATTATATATATATAGTATTTATATAATTATATATATATATCATATATATATATATATATTTATTATATATATATAAATTAATTATTTAATTATATAATTATAATATATATATATAATATTATATATATATATAATATATATTATATATATATTATAATTATATATATATATATATATATAAAATAACGAAATAAATTATTTTTATATAAAAATAAAATTTCATTTTCTGATATAAGTTTACATAATCTAATATAATTTTCGTCGTACATTGAATTTTTAGCGTTATTAGTACATTGTGTTATTAGTTTTCAGCTGATTTTGGTGCACGAGGTGGCACATCTTCTCAGGATGGATACATGTGAATACCTTAATTTTTTTTTTACAAATACTCATTTGAAATAAAAACTGATATGATTAGAAAAGGTAGACCTACACCAGAATTAAAACAACTTAAACAAAAAAAAAGAAACAAAAAGTTGAATAAGAAAAACTTTTCGTACCTTTCCTGTATTAATTAAAAAGAATGCTTGCGGTGTGTGTTAAAACGAAAATAGGCTTTTTTGTTTTTCCATGTATTGCTATTTTTTCTACGGTAGTGAAAGCGTGGTGGGCGACGAACGGGCGTATTTGTGATTTAAAATAATTTATCGACATGCTACCCGTAAGCACGAGAGATCTGTTCCCGTTATGATTCAAATATTTCTTCAAAAGCATTTAATACAACTAGAATTGATTTAAGCCTTGACAAACAAAAAGCTCAACATTGAAATCCATAACAAAAAGTTAAGGATCAACAGAGACATTTCAAACAAATCGCCTGCACTTGGTATGTAATTAAACAAGAACTTCCCTTTCGCAGCGATAAAGAGGGCAAATCATCATTGTCGAGGGAATTATATTGAACTGTTGGAAGTACACAGCACAATACGATGAAAAATTGGCTCAACATTTTAAAAATTCAAACACTTTTTCTGGTTTTTCTAATAAGATTCATAATGATATAATTGAAGCAGTAGGTGTTCCTGTGGCAGGTAATATGAAAAAAGAGATATCAAAAGCTCCATTTATTGCTATTGAAGTGGACAAAACCACAGATATAACGAATACATCTCAGTCTTCCACACTTTTGAGATATGTAATAGATAAAGAAATTAAAGAAGCATTCATTGGATTTGATGAAGTAAAAGAATGTTCAGCTACTGAAATACATTATCCATCTTTAAAGTTGAAAATATCTTGTTCAAGAGAACTTGTGGCACAAGACAACGATGGGAGCATGGTAATGGCTTCAATATTAATGGGGTTCAGTCTAAAAAGTAAAATACGAGGGTATACGGGAGTGAAGTCGGTACCAACCAGTACGCAGACGAAAAAAAAAGACATCTAAAGAGAACCTGAAAAATGGTATCCTCTTTACAATTAAATTAAGCCTTTCAATCAATTGGAATATCAACCTTTCTACCTTACTATTACTACTGCTTTTAATAATGTCACTTACGTCATTACATCTAGCTACGACTTGGGCAGACAATATCCTCACAGCATTACGATCATTCTCACTTTGAAAGCACAAAGTGCAATAAAATGCAGCAATAATAACAATATCTTTCAATTATGGATTCTTTTCACTTTTTTTTTTTTTTTTTTTTTTATTTTAAAAGGCAAGAGCTTTGAATTTATTTCTTGGCCAATGACGATGAAGAAAATAGTACGCCGTTAGGTCAAGATATGTTATAATTTAATACTGACTACCACAATCACTGTGATTTATTTTAAAAAAAATAAATAAGAAGTGAAATTCTATGACGTTGTTTTTTGCCTCCACAAAGAATGATTGGGGATTGTCCAACGTTCCTTATCCACCTATCCTCTACTAATTTACAACAAACAATAAAAGAGTTATCTATCACTAACAATGGAAAACAGTACTGTCCATATGGAACAAACCCTTGGAAACCCTTCAATCACATAAGTTTCTGCTGCTTCTCCGCTTCCTTCCCCAGAACCATCGTTTGAAATTCCTCGCTGAGAGTATTGTCCTGAAAATAAAATTAATCCAAGACTTCATTCCTGTCTTCTTCGTGCCAGCGCGGTGCCTGAATCCTGCCCAAAATTATTAGAGTTCCTTCATAATTTAAACTATGCTAAACCGATTCCATAACTTTCTTTTCATGGCTCCATTCCCAATTTTATCCGAATATTCTCCGTTTGTGACTGATGATGAAAAACATTATTAAATAAAATCAGGAGATCTCACATTACTTTTAGTTTTCAATGATCATTTCTATCAAAACCATTTCATGTTCTAATAATAATCAATAATAATTGACATCAGATTGTCTCGGATACCGCTTGGAGGGGAATAGTAATAGCTACTTGGTGTGGTGAGCGAGTTAGGTTGGGTTGGAAAGGGTTGGGGGAGAAGAGTGTGCCTCCTTAAGCTCCGTATTCATTCAAAACTGCATCAAGACTACAGATAAATTTCAATTAGTTTAATCATTTATCGGGATAAAGATGGCTCACATTTTATTTAAATAGGGCTTTCTCAGAAAGGTGCTAAATGTTATAATAAAGTGGACTCAATCTCCTCTGTTTGATAGAATTTACCCGTTACTAATGATTAATCGTCATGAAGCTGGAAAGGTGCTTTCCTCAGTTGTGTGCGGCGGGAAGCAGTGAGTGAAATTGTCATGCATTAAATTCGCGTGGATGTACTCAGTGAAGTCTGAGAAGCAATGAATTGGCACGAGGTTACAATGTTTGTTTCCAATACACCCGAAGCTCTAGCGCTCGATTAGTTTTTCAGTGTCTACTTATTACTCTCAGAAGGCTGAATAGTCGCAAATAGTCTTAGATATATATAGGATGGAATAATACGTATGTATCAAGTAAACGCATTGGTGCCAAAAGGCCTGCGACCAACAAGATGGAGTTCTAACTGCAAATTATTAAGTACATACATTTGTACCATTCTTCATGCAACCTTTGTGAACCTTTTCAAAGTGTGGTTATGTTATGGTAGAACAATCCTTTTAATATGAGATTCTGTTACACTCTTATTGAAGAGGACCTTAGCAATTTTACAATTACTTGAGTTTGAAAAAGAGATCTTAAACTTACTTTATCTTCTTTGGTATATGACTCATAGTTTTATATTATAGACTTAGTAATAGTTCTCTTTTAATATTTATTGTACAGAACCTTTAAATAAATAGATATAGTATATCCTGATTCTGCGTTTGAAAGAATAAATGAAACTTTCAAAACCTTTTATTAATAATTTTCGTTAATAATAGATTATTCATATATACAATATATTATAAGTGAAAATAGAACAAGATTGTGACATTAAAACCGAACACATGTGGGTATTGAAAAATGATAGGGATACCTTATAAACATAAACTCTAATTCAACACGTCTCGTGGACAAGACCAGCCAAGATGATAACGAAATAAAGTAGTACTTATTTCCTTGTCAAATTAATTAAGATTATAATAATAAATTGGAACATAGAAAACGTTATTAAGATTTCATAATGACTTTAATAGAATTACGTAATTTGTGTTCTTTAACTTATTTACAATTGCTATTAAACTTTATCCAATTAGCAAAGCATAAATTGATAATTTGCTTGTAGATTCTCTACAAAAGAATTATACGGTGAAATTTCTTTTGATTCATTATATAGATTGGAAAGTCGATATCTGGCAGGCATATACATATCTCAAGTGTATATTCTCGAGATTTAAATGAAATTTAAGGATTATTACTGGCTTTATCATATTATTCATAAATTACTCTGAGGCCAACTTTTCTGAAGCAGATAGTATAAAACTGTAAATGCACTTTAGTGATTATAAACATAATTCCCACGTAGGTTTAAGGTTCTGTTGAGAGGACATTTTCTGCTTTAAAGCGAATTAAAAACTTTTCTAGAAATAAAATGATAACAGAAAGGCTTTCTTCATATCCTCTTTAATTTCACTTGAGAAAGGAACGATTCATGCAATATCGAACAATCTCCCAAACAAAAATCGATCGTAGAGAGGGCTTTAACTTCTAAATACATTAGATGCTTTCGGAATTGAATTTAGAAGTCATGATGTTGCATTACTAAAAAGTGTTATCTCTCTCGTCATCTTACTCTCTCTCTCTCTCTCTCTCTCTCTTCTACTCTCTCTTCATCTCTCTCTCTTCTATATATATATATATATATATATATATATATATATATATATATTAATATATTAATATTATATATTAACAAAATATATATAATATTAAATAATTAATTATTGTATATATATATTGTTCGAGAATTATCTGTAATAATATAGTCGCTGTGATTCCAATAAATGAAATTAAGCAATATATATAATATATATAGTATATATATATATATTATATTATATATAATTTATACTATATAGATTATAATATATATATATAATATATAATATATTATTATATATATTAATATATAATACTTTATATTATATATATATATATATATATATATTATATTATATATATATATATATTATATATATATAATATATATAATATAGTATATATATATTATATATAATATATTAATAATAATTAATATATATATATATAATTATATTATATACTATATATATATATTAGTAATTAATAATATATATATAATTTAAACTTTATGCCTGATGTTACCTACTCCTCTAGAGAAGTCAATGATCATGCACGTATGTACCTAAATTGATTATATTATAGTATATTATATATATATTTTATATTTAATATTATAATATATTATATATTTATATTATATATATATATATATATATATATTAATTAATATATATATATATTATTATATATATATATATATATATATATATATATATTTAATATATTTAATATACTATAAATATATTATTTTAACCATAGAATATATATATATATCAATCAGTAAATTTTTTTAAGCTTCTTCATTATTGGTTTTTCGAAAAAAATAAATAGATTTGAGAGTTAATATTCTATTTCCCACCTTATATATACTCCCTAACTTATCAAGACTGACATATATTTCTTGAAAGCACTTCAAGTATTAAAAATATATATGACTCATGATAAATTATAATAAAATAAGATGAAAATTGTATATTAATATAAGATATATATCAAATTATTATATTATTATATGTATTTATGATATTAAAGAATATGTTATTATATATTGAGTGTTTTAATAACTTGTAGATGATATCTATTATATATATATATACAGCTACATATCTCAAAAAATTAATAAAGATATATATATATATAAAATATGATAAATATATTTTATATATAATCCATCATATATAGTATAGTATATACGATTATATAGGGTGGGTTATTAGGCTCAATAATAGGGTGTGAATACGGTAACAACCTCAACGCCAGAGTGAGGATATCATCTCTATATTATTTATATATATCTCTCTCTCTCTCTAATATATATATACTTATAAGAATATAATAATGATACTTATACTATTTATTTTACTGATCTCACCTTTATATATCTATTTAGGTGGAATATATTATTTCAAAATAATATACAAGTAATAATACTAATTATTACATGGAAAAATTATTATACAGTTGTTAATATAATATGTTGCTATGCTAGTAGAGCACCTGGATATCGGGGGACAGTAGCAAACTCATCTTCCGTATCTTCATTAACTAACAAAACTACGAATATTTCTATTAATAAAAACACACCTATACTATATTATCTATATACCTACTATAACTATTACCTGAATATATATATATCATACTTATAGACTTTATTTCTATATTCAATAATATAATATACTACCATATATTATATATAACCTATATATAATATATATAATATACCCACTTAATTATATATCGATACAAGAGTACATCACTTATACTATATACTATAATATATCTCTACTGGAATTTAATTTTAAATTAATAATTAGTTTTTATTAGTTATATTTATATATAATTTAAATATACAAATAATCATAATAAAAATATTTGTTATTTATAATTAACTAACTAGTATCTATAAATATATATCATATTAGTATTATCTATATTATATATCTAAGATCATATCTAGAATATAGTTCTTATGATATATTGCTAATATATATTTGAAAAATTTTTATTGTCCTGCCTACACCTTTGTGAAGAGATCCAATCATGGCACTGATCGCGTAAATATAGCTGTAGGGAATAAAAGTATAGGCGCTAATATATTACTACTCCCTATAATGTGAGTCAATATATACCTAAGTATATCTGAATTAATATATAGTATATAATTATTGATATATATAATTATATATATATATACTCTATATATAAATATTTTTCATATATAGTAATTTATATTATCTATATTATATATCCATATATATCTATATATATATTAATATCATAATATAATATATATATATATATACCTATATCGCAACAGAAGGGCTAGGAAGCTTGGAACAATACATCATATTAGATTATTATCTGATTATATTGACCAGCATATATATTAATAAATGTAATAAGATAATTTTTCTAATATATGCTTACATTAATTAAAGCTTTCACATGTAAATATATATATAACTAATCAGCAATTTAACAAGATATATATTATCTACTTATTATATATATTTATAATATAATTATGAGTTAGTACTACAATACTATAATAAGTACTATATCTTTAATACTTATATAAACATTATGTCTTATATATATATTATGATATATATTTAATATTCCTTCTATATACTACTATTATTGAGATATTATCTATATATATATATTACTCACTAATATAATTATATATTACTATTAATATAATAATATATATACTCAGTATATTATATAGTATTATAAATATATATATAGCTGATATTATTTATATAATATATATATATTATTACCTATTTATATACTAATTATTTATATATAGTTATTAATACCTATAATAAATAGTTATATATATCATATATAATATATTACATATATAATATATATATAAATTATAATATTATACTATATATATTAATATTATATATATATATATAATATATATATATATAGATATTATATGATATTTTTTTATTCTAGTTTTCATATTTTATAATATATATATATATATTATTTAACTATTTAGTATTCATTATATAATATCGATAAATCATAGCCTCACGTGCTTCATTTATGTGTTGTATATGTTAAATTCTGATTTACTACCTAATCCATTGGTATACAATCATTACCTTTGGTATAAATTAGTGTGTGCTTAGTATTTATGTAATTTACATTTATAATTGTATTTTTCAAACTGTCTTATGCATATTATAGTTAAAATTATATCTATATTCTAGCCCCTTTTTGACTTCATGATATACTTGTCAAATCTGCTTATATATTACAATATACTGGCTCATATAATTTTTTTTCGTATCATCATGTTTAGTATAACTATATTATATTATGGTACATATATATACTCATATTGATATTGTACGCGTAGTTCTCAAATAACAGAAATTCCTACTTTTGTTGGCTTTATATATAGAAATATATTTACATCATTCAATACCAAATATTATAATCGCATATAGATATCTGAAATGTTTTGGTGTTAAACTCGCGAATCTACAATGAAACACTTATACTCGTAATATGTAGTGTTCCTCGCTTCTCGCTGAAAAAGACGTGAACAACTCCAACATGTTGTCAATAACCGGAGCTGTTTAGTTCTTATATTATATTATTTACATAATCTTCATACCATTAAAATAAATTTAATTCACTTTGAAGCTCACATTTGGTCACATTTTATGTATATCGTAGTGTTTGGTGTGTAATATATATATAGGCTAGCACTACTCTCATTGCTTGCCATACTCTCAAGATCCATTTTGAGTATTTTGATCTGTATTGCTTTATAGTGGCTCTCGTGTTGATAGTTAGTATATTTTTATTTTGTATTCTATTGAACTATTCTGATAGTTATTAGTGTAATCTCTAGTGTTTCAGATTGCAAGTGATGGTATATTCAATCTTGTCTATTTTATTGTACTTAAAATTTAATTCATATCAGGTTGGTATTACTTTCGATTAAGCTCTCAGGTGAGAAGTGTATGCGCCTGGGATATAGTAGAATAGAAATAGTTACTCGTTTTAAGGTTTTTCTACTCTGTGTCTCGATTTTTTATTGTTGGATGGAAGCGAATTTTTAGTAAGGTATCAAACTGGGCGAAAGGTTACGTCTAAGTCTTGTGCAGATTGTAGTTTTGTTTTATTAACAATAATTGATATTCTCATAATTTATATATGTAGCAATCTTATATTTAAATTTTTAATACATTTGGTTTTTGTTTTGTTTTATTTGTTTTTTATCCGCGAAATTTTACCTTTCGTTTATCTGAGTCTTTGGCTTTTGTATCATTGTCTGTGTGTGTTGTTGCTTGATAGTAGTGTAGAATGATGTGTTAGTGATGTGTGTAGTTGTGTGATAGTTGTGTGAAAAACGAATGGCAGAATTGCATAGTGTCGGCGGCAGTCTTTCTCTTTAGGAAAAAAAAAAGTTACAGCACTCTCTAAGTATTGACTATCATCTCTAATCCTTGGCTTATACCTTTATAACTCTGTGTCTTCTCTGATTGAATACCACTCTACTAACAATAAGCATAAACCACTTAAAGTTCTTGTTGGGCTCTCTGTCTGGACTCAGCCGTGATGCGTCTGAATGTATCTCATCCATGCTCACCACATCGCGTGAGTTGCTTCATGGTTATATCAAGATTAAAAATAACTATATCACTTATAATTTCAATAGATCTTAAAGATTTGTCTTGCGTCAGTTGTTGTTGCCCGTACTGCGTAAAACATTACACTCCACGTAACACCGTCTAACCTTAACGATAGAATCTCGAATTCTCATCCTAATTATAACTCCGTATGGTTCTAGCGGGCTTGTTGTGGAGATCTTTAGATTCATTTACTCCCCTTTGGTCTTACTGGCATTAATAATCTGTGTGTCGTTGCTAGCCTAAATGTTGTCTCTGAAAACCTAAACGATGACATTAGTATGATTGTGTCACGCCTTTTTGTGTAAAACTAAACTTATTTAATAACTCTCGAGCACTGTTAATTTGTTTTTTTCTTAAATAGAAGTCTGCTCGTCATATCCTAATAATTCGAGTTCGTCCTCTATAATTTTTATGTCGGAGATATATTTCATATATCAGTATCTTCCTGTGTGCATCTTGTATTGCGCATAGAGGAGTCCTCTCATAGGCGTGATTTAGGTGGGAGAGGAGGCCGCATCATTCAGCATTCTCAACGATCTTGGAGCAACTAATTACAAGACGGTGAACAACACTCTCCGGTTGTCCTCGAGAGACCAATTCTTGACACATTTGACTAGTGTATATTACAACACATAGTGTTTACTTTTACTCTTTTTTTATTTTAACACCATCATTTCTTTAAAGATTCCTATTATATCTGTAGCCCATACCTCTGAGGGTCCCAAAATTTGTACTCTTCTTTGTCAGCTCTTCCTACTTCTCCACCTTTTCTTTGGAATAAATGGAATTATTATGGTGGTAGGCTGTGCGCTTGCTATATTTAACATCATTGCTATCAATATTAATATTGGATATATTTCTGCGTTATTTCTATACTGGTGACCGCTCTGAGCTTCTGCTACGAACTCTCACTATGGGAGCTTAATTCGTTATGGAGTGATGGTAGATATTATATACTATAATGAGCATAGTGGGTCATTCCTTCTATTTGACTTAATAATTACTTTCTTACCTCTAATCCATGTTTACGATAGTTAATTGCTTCTTCTGGCTCTTCATTTCAAATAGCTAGAGGACAATGCGTATCTGACGGGTTGGTGAATAAAATATTACTTCGATATTATCTTACTATTATATATCGACTCTCTCACTACGTAGATATATAATCTTTACATATTTTTTTTCGCTAGTCATCGGTGTGCAGGAGGGCTTCTCTCTGTACGTTAGAAGTACTCTCACTCAACGAGAGGCCTGTCATTCAATACAGAAAATGTAGACTCGCATAACAGTCTCTCGTATGGTTCTATATCGAGATATTGGATATATCATCATCCTACTAGTAACAATTCTTACCTGGCTTATTGACTAAAAAACCATCTCCTAAACAAACTTCTGTAAATCTACTGTTCCTCCTTCTTTATTTCGATCTGATGTGATCTATAATTGCTACTCATTTCGTCCAATAATAGAAAATGGACAATAATTCTTTCTCGGTGTATCCTACCTATTTTCCATCTAACTTACAACTACGTATAGACTCGAGTCATGTATAAATTCCACGTCATATCTCCCTTACCTCCTTCTTATCTACATAAGTGTTGTCCTATGCCTTGCCTTAGATCGATTATTCATCTATATCGCTCTCGCTAGTGAAGTATGCTTGGGTATCTCGTGAAAAATAGCTTTATTGAGTAGTGATCTATAAGAATAGAGAGTTATGTAACTAGTGCGACCAGGCACCTACTCGAGGATGGTAAGCATAACACCCAATATTTTCCTTCGTGTTTTGCAGTGGGAAATGACATGGCACTGAAAAAAAAGACTGTCTTACTCCGCTGCCATAGAGCCACACTCCCTTGCGGCCGCGTAGTGTTCTAGGCACTATATTTCTCGGTGATCCTCCAACTGTAACGTATACCCACGGAGTAGAACTAAGCCCACTCTCTCGATGTCAGCGTCTCACGGTGTTGAAGGCTGCTGCTCACTTACTCTGTTGCACTCATAACCGTTGCACTCACTGACATAAATAACGCACTTGCTCGGTCTGATATCGGATCTCCTCATACCACCTCTCGTCTTCTGCTATAAGTTCATGTGCGTGAGCCTCGTGTGTCAGTGTCTGAGGTCTAGATTCATTCTATGAACACACCTTCCTTCCCTCCTCGAGCTTTACTAGATGTTACATATTCCCGCTTTCCGTTCCGGCACACATCTCGCACGTCTCCGTATGCCCTCTTACAAGTATGTCGCGTCTAACAAGTTCTCGTGTTTACGTTGGGTCTCGGCGCCATCTCAGGCGCCATCCCTAATTTCTGGCTGAGGTGTAATTATAACTTATTTCATATCTAACGATATTTGATAAGGTTTCTACCCTTAGAATATATATGGCGGTAGGAGATAACTGAAGTTAGTGCTGATGATATTTAGACATTACTCAAAGCATTGATCGGGTTATGGCTCATATATACGCGTCTATACTCGCTCTCGTACTCATAAGCTCCCCTCCTTTATGTATTTCTCTATCTTCATCTATTATTGAGATCTGAACATAAGCCACTTACTTATGTCTATTGCTTTTTTTCAAATCCCCTCCATATGGTTAGTTTTGATGAGCAGCGACTTCTTCTCCTTTTTCGTCAATAGTAGTATTGTTCTCATGGGTTCTGTCTTATCTCACTACTTGATATTATTCTTAGATGATTTTTCATTTAATGATTTTCTTATCAGTTGCCTTGGTTTATTTTATTGACTTTCTTTTGCTGATGACTCAATTCCCAATTCTTCAACTCATTTCAATTCTGGTCCTTCTTTTACTTTCAACTTACTCTCGTTCTTAATCTTTCGATTCCATTCTGCTGATTTGCATTAGAATTATCGGGTGGGGTCGTACGCAACCTTGTGAATTTTAATTCTTTAAAAAACCCAACTTCCTACAAATCTCCCTCTCTAAGGAACCTTCTAACGTTCCTATCTCTTTCGACGGTTCTCTCGGTCTCTCTGTTGCTAATATAAACATCCTTGGCCTTTAACATAAACAAAAAAATGTCTTGGAAACCTCACATCACAATGCTTGCTAGGGCGCTCAAAGAAACTGGGATTCTGTTTAGACTTTGCGAGACTTTTTTTCCACTCTTCACAGTTACTCCAGTCTATTACAAGGGTCTTCTCCGCCTTGTATGGAGGTTACTGTTCACCTCATAATTCTGGGGAGCTCAGGATTCCACCGGCTTTTGGATAGGGTCGAGTCAAAGGCACAAAGACTCTATAAAACTGTCCTGTTACTTTTCTAGTTATCACTTGACCTCTATTCTTTGCGGCGTGGATGTTGTGCTTTATCTCATTTTCTATAGGTACCGTAAGCGACAGGTGCTCGAGGGAACTTCCACTCGCGTGCCACCACCTTTAAGGCACCCTCGTAGCACAAGGAGTGCTGGGTTTGCGCATAGTTTTGTGGTGATGTTAGCAACTCCAGACTAGTTCGGTGCGGGCTTCCTTCTTTCTGCCACCTCTGTTCTGTGGATTTCTCTCTTTCATCTTCTGTGTTCCCTACTCGAATTTGATCTCCCTCACTAAGAAATAGAAGAACCAAGAAGAATTTGCGTTAGTTGAACATTTTGTTGATTGCAACACCCCCCTTGAATATGGCTTTGCCCGTGATGTGTGATGATAAACTGTAAAATATGAAATACATATATATATATATATATATTATATATATATACTATATAAATAACATATTATATATATATATAATTATATATAGTATATATTGTATATATATATATAGTATATTCATTACCCTATCCATATAATATATACTACGTTCAAATCTGTTTAATTTCAACTTACGATCCAGGATTACCTTAACTTAAAATGCACGATTGTAAATGATCAAACAGAATCCTTTGTCTACATTTCGGGTGACGGTAAACATTGAAGTCCCATCATCAGAGAATATTACTCCAATTGAATAAAAAAAGCATTATCAAACTTATTTCAATTAAAGCTTGGTGATCAAGATAATTCTTGGGCACCTCATATTATGCTGTGCGTCTTGACTGTAACATTACTTAGTGGTGTGGCTTCACACCGCGACAGTCCGAAGACCTACGCCATTTTCCGCCCATTCCAATGGTATGGGGAACCAAAGGATCACGCAATGGCTGTTATTTAATTTGCGCATTACCAATATTTGCATGGAAATAAGACAATCAAAACCAAGAAAAAGACCAGTAGATATCTCAATCCTACCTTCGCTATTTGCCTGTTCCTCACATGCGAATGAGCTTTCCTATCCCCTGCTGATCGACTGTTGTTAAATGTGACTCCTGTCAGAAAACTCCGGACGAAGACAGAGTGTGCATTACGTCCAGAAATTACGACTTGACGACCTTGGATTTATGCTGGAAAATGCCAATTACAAATTAATCTAGCATGAACTTAATGATCTTAGTAATCGCGATTCTGATCATTGTCAAAGAACAGACAGAACTATTGGCATCTAGATTAAAAGGTTGGAATCTCCTTGAGAGGGAAACTACAATTTCCTCTTAACTTATCGGCGACGCGAAGAAAAATTCCGACGCTTTTTCTCGGTAGACGGAAATTTTAGTGTATTGTACTGATGTAGATTCATTAATGAGAAGAATTAGCGAGGACTGTCATGAATCCCAAGGAATGGAGATTGATTTACGATTCTAACTAGACTCAGTTTAACAACAGTGCTTCTTCTATAATGAAAAATGTGAAACCTTGACTCTAATTGGCTATGGAGCCCATATGAAAGAACCTACGACAGCATGAAAACTTTGTGTTAGTCGAAAATTACTGATACGAACAGTATTCTTGAGAAGTAATGCGGCGAGTATTAAAAGTTATAGCACTTTTTTTAGGTCTCCAACAAGTGATATGCTAAATTTTGTTGTTTCCTATGAGAGTGGGATAGCAGAGATCGCAAAACAAAATCATTTTGTCAAGAAGGAATGGCCTAAAAGAAATCTAATACTCTTGGAAATAAATGTAAATGTTTCAACACTTCTGAACCCTGAAACTGGTATATTTCCTCCTTTGCACATTCCACTAAGGTTACTGAAAAGTTTTGTAAAAGCGGATGGATAATAGTAGTCCAGGGTTCCTTACGTAAATAAGAAATTCACTAGGATCAGTGAGACTTAAATTAAAGAGGGTATATTTGGCCCACAAATAAGGAAGCTAATGAAGGACCATCAGTTTGATGAAAGCTTGAATAATATTGAAAACCTGCATGGAGGATCCTTTAAAAGGTCATAACTGGGTTTCTAGCCAATATTAAGGCCGACAAGTATGAATAACTAGTTTCCGAACTCCTTCGAAATTATAAGCAATGGGATAGTAACATGTCCACTAAAATACTTTCTTCATTCACACTTGACACCTTTTTTCCTAACATGCAATCTAGGCGCTAGTGCGTGATATTAAAATTTTTAATTTCGTATTACAAAACCCTGCCTGTTACAACAAAATGGTATGCACATTCGGATCGCGCACAGAAACCTCCATAGAAACACCCGTTTTTTACTCATTTAACAGACAAAAATCAAAAATTTTGGCTCCAGTGTAATGTCGAGATTGTTCTTCTTCTTCTTTCTCTCTTCTTCTTCTTCTTTCTTGCTTCTTCTTCCTTCTTCCTTCTTCTTTCTTCTGTCTTCTTCTTCTTCTTCTTCTGTCTTGCTTCTTTGCTTCTATTTCTTCTTCTTCTTCTTCTTCTCTTCTTATATCTTCCTTCTTCTTCTTCTCTCTTCTTCTTCTCTTCTTTGTTATGTGTTAATATACAGTGAGAGATAAGTATTGGTTTACTATGAACTTGAATAGAAGAATATTGAGTGTTTTTTTCTTTATTTAACGGAGATAAAAGTATTTTATAAGAATAACCGAATGATTGCGATAAATATGAAAGTAATCTACATTCTTTCATAATAATGCTAGTAATTTAAATAAAGTTTATTTAGTCATTTCGTGTCGTCTTAGAGATTCGTTCCCGTGATGTGAAAGTCGCTTCTCGGAAGTGCAGCTATAAATTCACTAGAAGAGTTCTCCACCTCGATTTTAAGCATAATCCCTTGAGGCGTTACTGGGGAATAAATTTAAATTTTTTGCCTATTGAATTTGATTTGGCAATGAGTTATTGGTAATTTGTGTGCGCTGAACTCGAATTTACATTCGGTTTTGCTCTATCAAGTCCTAATTTTGCTCAACACCTCTTATTCATAGTATTCATAAAAAAGGTTCTTTCAATACTGCCAAAGTCTTTTTGCAGTTACACATATGCAACTAGGTAATTATCTAGATATTTGTATACATTTTTATAGCATTGTTGTATTATGTCTATTTTTATATGTAACACCCAAAAATATATTTTTAATTGTATGATTTTTAATCCATTTGAATATTAGTAAACTAAACTATAAATCTCAGAAGATTCTAGATATTTTTCGAGTGTTATTGTTTTCTGTAAAATTTTACAGAGCGACAAATAAAATACATAAAAGCGATTAGTTTTCGCAGTTTATCAGTCAAATATTAATCAATCATTCAGGCAGGCAGTCAGTTGAGTTAGTTAATTAAATTTGGGCAATAACATAATTTTGAAGTAGCATATGATTAAGTGAGCAATTTTGTCATCGTAATTTAATAGTTTTGATTTATTAGACATAATTTAAATTGTACCTATTCATTCGTGTTTCTAGTTTAATTCAATAATCTAAATAATATTAATAATATAAAAGTGAGGTATATAAAGGAAGATAATTAGTGTAAGTAATATAGTAATGTAAACTAAAGATAATGAATGTTTATAATGATATTTATATAACAGGAAGAAGCATAGTAGATGGGGATAGTGTACTAGGAATAACTGAACCAAGATGAAATACATAAGGAAGATGTAGTTATTAGTAGTGCAAAAGAGTATTATGTAGGATGTGTCTACATATTAAGGATTTAGATTAGTTTATCATGATTATCACTTTAGGTTGGAATTGATAAGAAGTGTTGATGCAAGCGGTTTATATAATAATGCATATAAATTATGGATACGCTGGCTGAAGAGTGTACTGTATATCATTCCATTAATACAGTAGTTAAGTAATTAAGTGATATTAGATCTGGGAATATAATAATATCATAAAAAATAGTCCTTAGCTCTAATATGATAGTGAGTAAAAGATATATATTAGTACAATTTGAAGATGATGTTATGGTACTAGCAGTGACGAATTAGGAGCTCTTCTTGTATGAACTTATCAACTACATACTCTCTTATTGATTTCACAACTTCTTAATGATGAGCGTTCATTTAATTTTCTAAGGTACACTCATGAATATATATTGCGAGAAATAAGTTTAACAAAAGTTAACATATGCTTCTGATAACCCATTCAACTCACTTGAACATATATACTGTCCTCCGTGTGTGATTCCATGGAATTACACATCTCACTTCAGCTCAGTTAAATTATAAAATTTGAATTATTGTCTGACCAAAGTTACATACATAATATCATTGTATGCTGACGTATGCGCATTTATCCTTATTGAGTACTTGCTCGGTAGTGAAGGGTAAGTACTGAGGATGTAGTACCTTAAACCTGATCTTTTTCACCGTTTTTATTGCAAGGATACGGAAATGTCTCTTAGTCACGCGGCCATATTTTTTAAATTTCAGCTGACAAACCCTCTGTGGGTTGTCTCTCGTGTTGATTTCGATAGTTTTTAGTTCTTCTCGACATTTTACTTTCGTTGTTCGTTTGATAGGTTTCTATATAATGATAATTTGTAGTTTCAGAAACTTTAATTATTATATATTTATAGTTTGTCTTGATATGCAGTGTTGTGTGGATATTTTATTATTCAAATTTTAATTTAAAGAGAGATTTAATCAATTTCTTGAATTTTTTTATGTATAATAAATACATTTCTCATATTGAATTCTTATTTCTATTTAATATATTGAGATGTATTACCAAATAGCCAATCCATTGATTAATGGAAGTCAAATTACGAAAAATTTGTGATTCGTTAGACCAATCAAACGAATTAATTAATTTTTTGTCCATATTATAATAATATTAATAAATTAGATTTAAGATGATTGGTTCTTTACAAATACGTATGTGAAGGTGCAGTCGAGATAAGATACATTCACTAGCATGTGAAATGATAAAGTTGGAGTATTAGTCTTTAATTTATATAACCTTAAAGAGAGCGTGGATGGTTATGAATTCGCTATAAAAATATTGAACCCCATGGCTAAAACCGACTATTAAAAGTAATCTTCTTATTAAAGTAATATAACTCTCAGCTCGGATAATTATAACTATTTACTTCTATGATATATTAAATATTATATACTATATATAATATAATAATTATAGTAATTACATACTTTAAGACTGTTGCTACATATAACAGATAAGTTCTTCACTAAGATATAGCGTAAACTTTTTTATTAGATTCAGAATAAGACATACATACAATAATTATACATAGGTAATTTAGCAATACGTCCATTTTGACGTTAGCAAAAATATTTATTAGGTATAACTTTTACATTACATGATCTATATTAATCTTCATAGTGAAGATTCCATAACTTCTATTACGTCCGTCAACGCTATCTCGTTCATATTAATGATTTATTATTATATATATAATATATTATTATATATAATATATAATTATATATTATAATTATAATTATTTTTAATACATTATTAATTATAATATATTATATAATTTATTTATATATATTATTGAGTTTATTTATTTTATATATTATAATTATATTAATATTATTAATATATTATAAAAATGATAATATTATTATAATATTATTATTATATATATTTATATATATTTTTATATACTATATACGTATATATATATTAATTATTTGAGTGGTTATTATTCCTTTCTTTTCAAGTGGCGTGGTTGAGAGATAAGAGGTATGAGGGTGGTGTTATTATGTATGTTTTTCTTCTGTTTGTTTCTGAGCTCCTGGTAAACGGGATATATCAATTGTATTTTGAAATTTGCTTACTATTTAATTATTTTATATATGACAAAATATTCAATATTTAATGTTTATTTACTTCTCCTTTATTAAGGGTTAGATTATATTAAATAATATATAATATGAGATTTACTTGGCAGAGTTTATTTCTACGATTTCATATTTGAACTCTGACTCGGTACATGTCTATTTTTATGTGGCTAATGCTATCTATTGCAGAATTATATTTAATTTCATTTAAGTCATCCGCCTATCGGTCTCGCATTGACATGAAATATTGATGCGATGTAGATTTCGTTGAATATTAATATATTTATATTTTACTTAAATATTCTCAGCGTATTTATTATATATTCTAAGTTACTATTATGTATATCGTAAATAGTAAGGAAGAGAAAGAGAATAGAAGGGAAATGAATACGAAATAAGTGAGCTTGATTATAAGAGTGGGTTTTGCTTCGATCTGAGAGTTCAGTTCATTTTAGAAAATTGACCCCCATGAGCAATATACCAAATCTATTGATATCCCGTTTCGGATGCCAGAACGCGAACCCTTCTTATACACACTACCTATTCAACCTCTTTCTCCAACCACGCCTTTGAATTTGAAGAAACCAACTTATTATATGTTACGGACGCTTAGCCGCATACTATACGGTTATATTATTTTACAATATAGTATTAGTATATGATATATATTTATTATATTATATTATATTATTATTTATAATATATAATATCTAATTATTATATTTTTTTATTCTATATATATATATTATAATATATATTTAATACTATATATTTATTTTATAATTTATTATATATATTAATTTATATATATTAATTATATTATATATATATATATTATATATATATTATTATACTATATATTTCTTATATATTTACCGTTTATAAATATATATATATATATATTATTATATTAATAATATATTATAGATTATATATTTAATATTATATATTATTATTATATTATAATATATATATATCGAACTGCCCCCCAGTGTGGATAAATCATAAGCATGGAAACTAATTATTGAATATAACTTCCCTTTAATTTTTTTCCCCCTCTCGGGAGCATCCTCTAATTGCTTTACCATGTTTGTATGGGTGGTTGCTATTTTTGGGGGTGGTATCTTGGTACTGGTGGAAGGACTTCACCCGCCGAATCGTATCATCAGCTCGTCCAGTACGGAAGCCTCACCGATCCGTGTTCGCACAGCGTACTTGTCTCACGAACCAGCGCGGCTGCCTTCGTTGGTTGTTGTGGAGGAGATAATCTCGTGTGTAAATTTAAGAATATTATGACTAGTCCCTTAAAGGGGATTGTTTAAAATGAGAATAAAAGGGGTGGTCAGAATATGAATAACATTTTAATTAGAACCCAAAAATGGACATACATACAATATGAAGTTTCATCTTATATTTTTAGAGCCTATGTGTTTAAATTTGTCAGATAACACCAAGTTATTTAAATTGATATTATTAATTTTTTATTTTCAGGACCGAAAAATAGTGCTTCTATTTTATTCTCTATGACAAAAAATACTTACAGTAAATACAGTAAAAGTAATTGCTTCTTGTTTTAAGTATGTATCGGGAAAAAGAGTGTCATAGTATTATATAGTAATAAGTCAATTAAGAGGCCTATATTGGTAAGTGTGATATATATATGCCCGATATAAGGTAAGTCAGTCTAGAAGATGCAAGATTGTTTAATTGGGAAATATTGGTTCTTCATGGCCCGAACTTGGGATTCATTGTTTCATCATGCCCCGAACCTGGGTTTCAATTTAAATGTAGAGCGGAAAAATTCCCTGAACGTTTTACTTTAAAGATGAATGTCTCCTGACTGATTGATAGCCTCAAACAACTGTGTCATATAGCCCCAACCTGGGTGGACCTATAATTGCTATGTGATAATTATAATAATCTATTTAGATAATAGCCGTATGTTCTTTTATTGAATTAAATTTTTGTATTTAATATTAAATATCATTGTTACCATTAATTTGGAGTTACACATTAATACTTAATTGGAAGATCATACCTACAAGACCTATGTTTTGATTGCGCGATATAATGGTGCTAGATATAAAATAGAATGGTGTCATTGGTGTATTTACTGTGTTTTTGGTTGCTGATGGTGCACAAGTTGATTAAATCTATAAAAATATACAAAAAGGGTTCTCGACTTACGAACATTGAATAGTGTATAAACATATAAACCTAGAAGGAAATTATGTGTGCTCCATAATGTCTAAAAATAGGCTTACTATACCCGTATAAAATATACATTCGCGTTTATGATTCAATTAATACAATATTCGATACCCAGTACTGCAGCATTATAACTTAAAAGACATTGCAATGTGCATTATGGAGAGAAAATCATGTAAGTTGCCTGCTTAAGAGATAATAAACTCATATATAGTACACATATTTTGGTGGTGTTTTCAGTTTTAAAAGTCCTTTACATATACCCCAACCATCCCCGTCATTGAAAGATGGGGTTACCCGGCACTGGGTTTTTTTTAGATGTGAAGAATCCGTAATAGAACTGCATGTGGGTAGGAGAGGAGAGTCGAGAATATGAAGTTATATTCCTTGCTTTCATACACAAGCTTATATCAGTGAATTCTTCTTTAGATATTACATGGAGAAATTAAAAGATGAATGCAGACGTTAAATCCATTGCCTTTAAAAGCTATTAAGAATAGCTGATGATTTCAGAAGAACAGGCTCTTACAATTGTTGTACCCACTCTTTACCCAAATTACTGAATACCATCAACAGCCTATCTAAAATTACTTGACGTATGGTTTGTTTCTTGCATATTTAGTATTATTTAAATGGCCAATTTTAAAAGCATTCTTAGATTCCTTATTCTTTAATATCCTCCCACCATGATTCCTTAAAGCTATGGTTGTGTAAATAGAATTTGCAATCTTTGCATAATATAATTTTTTCTTTTCAAGTTCAGATTATTATGCTTTAAGGTTTTTGTCCAATAACCTTTTGCTATCTAAGAATTTTTCGGCCTCTTCAGGCATCTTTTCTTGACTACAGTGTTTAAGATAAATAATTTGTAAGTTTCTGCCTACTTCAGGACACCATTCAAGGCAATGTCAATATCTTTTACTGTTTTGTGTTCCCAAAATACATAATTAGTGGTATTCCTGAGCATTAGAACCAGCAATAATTTCTTCACTGGTTGAAAAGTTATTCAACCAAAGGCTAGTAAACTGTGTTTGAATGAATGAGGTATTTTGCCATTATGTTTCATAATTTTAGATCTATTTAAAAATTTTGTTGCAATTCAATCTACTTAAAGTTCTGTCAAGTTTATAACCTTTGTTGGATTTGCAATTTCAACATTTCTTTTTATTTATTAATCTCTCGCAAAAAGCTAACGTTATTCTTACTTGGTACTTCTCATGCCGCTTGAACGAAACAAGTAAAGAAATCGACAACTGGGTACCACCAAGCGAGTCCATCCTAGGTTCCATCCTTTCTTGTGTAAAACATTCAAAATACTCAATGTGATATTCCCCTTTTAGTAATTTTGCAGCACGTTCTTCACCTTGTGTTCATTTGCGGTAATCTCTCATTTGTTCGTTTTCATAACAGTTGTGTGTATAAGTTGCAAAGTAAATTCATAATCTTAGCTTATTATATTTATTGACAACTATTTCCGGCCACAATGGTGATTTTGTTGAAAGTTACTTGATTCCTGGTGAGGTGAGAGTTCGGGGTATATTGAAGCAAATGCAAGAATTAGAAGGGATCATCTTGTATGTTATTAGTTTTTAGAAAAAAACATTGAGTGTATGTATTACTGTGATTAATAGAAGATTTAGGTATTATTATCATGAATTGCGAAATATGCAGGATGCTGTATGAACTAAGTAAGATATGACGATAGAACTTCGGTAGAAGCCTGTCAAGAAGGCATGATGACATAATACAGTAGATTGTTGTATAGCATTAGGAATATATATTATAGATTTTTTTCAGACAAGATAAAAGGTATGTTTTGAGGGTAAAGCTTAGAAATTATGATATAGTAATCAGGTTAATTAATTTAGTAAGAAGACAATCGAAGGTTTTAGGCATTTGATAGTTGTAGTGAGGAAGATTAATAGAAGTTATGCAGATCGCTTTTCTCCTTCTTTCCGTCGAGATTGTTACAGGTAAGATTTTTATTGCCTCGAATCTTAGGCATGATTTCAGATGTTAGAGTATTATCAATCAGAGGTGGTGATACATGTAACCTTTTTGTTGTACTCTCACTAGTCGGTTGTATTTGTAACGTAGATAAAGGATGATCCAATGGTTTTTCACCATCTGTTTCATCATTAGTTACTCTTTGAGATTTCTGATGATTCTCTTTATTCGGACAATCTATGCCCAGGTGGTTATTTTTACAATAAGGGCAAGTAGGAATATTGTTAATTTGTTTTCGTTTGTTGTCGCCTTTTCGGCAATTTGATATATATGGCCATGTTCCTGCAATTAATGCACTTATGCTGCTCTGTGCTAAAACAATTTGATCGAAAACCATGGCCACGTTTGCATGCAAATTGGCAATTAATGGTCTTTTTCGCACTCTCTTCGGAATCATGTCCAATTCTTTTGTCCAGAGTCAGGTGGGCTTTTGATTTAAACCACATGATCTGTGGTGTTTGTTTGATGCTTGTTTGGTGTTTTTATTGGCACCATATGTTTTCTGAATGAATGGAATATTTTGAATTAGAATTAGTAGACGAAGAAACTATCTATTTTTAGGAAAGCGTTTTTAAGAGAACTCCTGATACTCTTTATTATAAACTTGTATATTATTAAGTGACAAATGCTCCAAAGGTATAACCTGCGTTGATCATTTCTGTAAAGAATACTTGAGGCTCGGATATAGTTTTTCTTTTGAATACTTGAGTTAGCCATTTGAGTATATAATGCTTGGATGACTCTTTGAGACTTTGCATGAATATGGAATGCGTCTGGTTGTACCGGCTAATCTCATTAGAATGTGTGCGGAGTAAGGTTGTCAAGAAATTTGAAACAAGTTTTCGTAAGGTCAATAGTGAATTTGCTTGATTTACTTTTTCTTCGATATATTGCCTTTTAACCAGTCAATATACTTTCCATAGTGGGGTGTTTGTGGGTTGCTTGCAGAATCTTGACCTGCCACACTTAATGAGTTGCAAGAGGAAGTTACCTTCGGTTCTCGACCTTTTAATGGGGATCAGGCAATTTAGTGCTATACTCTTATCAGACAGCAAAGTCTTTTGATGTTTTTAATTGTTGTTAGTTGTTGCTTCTCGGTAGCAGGTTCTTGTAAGAAAGTAATGTGTCAGTTATGCAAGTTGGTTTTTAACTGCTAATCATTGTCGAAGTAAGGCCTACTTTAAGTTTTAAATGATCCAATTGATCTTGTATACCTTTAGAGGCTTAGTCGGCCTCTATAAATTTGTGTGAGTTTATTTTTCCTTTGTTGAGTCGTGGATTCTTCGAAGGGCCTCCTTCTGCCCTTAGGGAGATATACAAAAAACCCTTAAAGATAAAACTCCTTGTAAGAAAAACAAATTATAATACAGAAGGATTTTCGAAACAGATACCGAAAAGACCAGAAGATAAGATAGAAAACAGAGAGAAAATGGCAGCAATAAATGAGTCGGTCCCGGTTTAGGAAGCAATCTACGCTCCTGGCCTACCCATGAAATGCTATTTTACCTCGTTTGAGTATGGTTTAAGATGGACGCGCAATAGAGAGAAACTTATCTGTTTATGGATAGGCTAGGCTTGGCCGTAGGGACACCATTGTATCCTAATAAGTTGCTGAAACCACCGGCCCAAATATGCTTCCTTTAATCGACATGAGCCGTTATTTTTATATTTTGTTATTTAGTGTGTGGAGGAATAATTTTACTTAAACGTCTTTTTGTAGGAGTAGCCCTAAGCTCATACAAAATCCAGATGCACGGACTATTGCAAAAACGACAAACACAAATAGATTAGAGGATGTAAGGTGAGACATAAACAACAATCTATTGTCAGGGGAAAAGAAAAGCAAATAAAAATGGTACCTTATTAATAAAACCCAATTGTTCGTAAGGTTGCAACCCCTGTTAAATTTGAACAATTATAGGAACTGAAGAAAGGGCAAGGTTTAAAAATATGAGAACTAAAAGCATTGCCATGAATAATATTTTATTGCGCTCAAATGGACATACATACAATATTTTTGATGACTTATTTTTAAGTATTTTTAACCATCTGTCAGCTCTATAGATTAATTCTATATTAGTTTTTATTTCAGGAGAAAAGAGTTTCTTTATTTTATTTTACAGTAAAATTCAGTCAATCCAGAAAATACCAGTAATGTTTATCGGTTCTTGTTCCTAAGAGACGTGTATACAGAGAGGAGTAGGATATATATAGGTCAACTAAGTCAATAGAGCTATATGTAAGTATTAATGACTCAATGGCTATTATGTTTTCAGTCCTTTCTAGATAGATGCTTAACGATTGCTTTTAATCGGAACCTATCGCTTCTTCATTCCCCGAAAGTCTATGAAAGGAATTCAAACCCCGAACCTGTGTTTCAATGTGTTTTAATATGCTAATCTAAAACCGCTTTTCTTTATGCAGTTCAAAAAGCGACGAGATTTAAACAATTTTCTTTTTGCTTTTTGTTTATTTATTAATTATTATAATAATTATTAGATAAACCTATTTTATAATTAAATTTTTGTTTTAATATTTTATCTTTTTAATATTGTATGGAGTTACACATTAATACTTAATTGGAAGACATACCTCAAGACTATTTTGAGGCCATATAATTGCTATAGAAACAACGTGTCATTGGAGCCACAGTGTTTTGGTGTGCTGATGCACGTTGATAAATCTAAAAAAAACAAAGCGATTTACAGTTACGAATCCATTGAAATGTATAAACATATAAACAGAAGGAAATATTTGCTCCATTGTAAAATAGTATATATAAAAAAACATTCGGTTTATATTCAATTAATACAATATTTCTTACCAACAATAAAAAAGTTAACTTAGAAGAATGCAATGTGCATTAGAAAAATCATTGGAAGTTGCTGTAAAAAAAATAAACTCATAGGTATAAGACAATCATTTGCGTGGTTTTCATTTTAAAATCGCTTACAATAATAGTATAGTAGGTATCAGTAATATATATATAGGTTATATACTATATATATACTTTATTTTATATAATCTCATTATATACTATATATATATATATATATATATATATATACTATATATATATACTAATATATATATATATATATATATTGTATATATATATATATATATATATAGATACTCCGCCAATGTCTGATAATTCCGTATCTCTCATTACCCAACTATACATATTGTTAATAAACAGGTTTTTTCAGATTTTTGCATTTGTGCTTACGAAACGAAAGAAAATGCTCGAGGTTTGCGTTTCCGTTTTTGCTAAACTTAGTCCCAAATCGTAAGAAATGATTAATTTCCTTAATCCTATAAGGTTGCTATTTACTGTGATTGCCCTAAATCTAGTACGTTTTTAGCGGAAAATGCTGTAAACAAAAAAAAATGACGGCGTTTTAGGCCCGTTTGAATTGATGCAATATTTTCATTCAGATAAAATCAACTTATATTATCTAATTTCGTTGCCAAACTCGATTAACTCCATCACAACTAGTTTGATCAATTTTTTGTGTAATATGAAAACATGTATTTTTTTTATTGTTATTTTTTTATTTATTTATTTTTTTGTTTTATCCGAAATCGTGAGCTCCATCACAAAAAGCTGATTCCCATGTTTTGCAAAACAAAAAGTAAACCTCGTAAGAAATCGTGCTTCGCTTTTGCACGAAATTCGGGAATTAGTTCAGGCAATCAGGAGTGCCAAAGAAGTCGTCTTATGGACTGTTAAGTGTAGTTAAGGTTTATATAATAAAAAGGGATTCCAACCCATTTGTTTAAGTCTATTCGGAGTCTGATAAAAAGCATTCTGAGAGAATGGAGAATTTTTGATTTACCGATTATATGGCGGTCTGTCGTTCCATATTGAGCGTTCATATGCCGATCTTTTGATCAGCTAAATTCTGCTTGTTGAGTTGATGGGAGAGTGTAGTTTGAAAAGGAATTTATGTGTCCATGTGTTTTGAAGGTCTTCGACAAATCATAATATAGGTGTTTGCTAAAGTATAATGACTACATAGTCGACGAATTGCCGTCAGGCATTATTTATATTTGTAAACGATGTGTTACCTCAAGTTCTTGGGGATGCTTCCTTTAATCTTAAAGAAACAGCCAAAATAATTGTAATAATAAAAAACATAAGAAACCTGCATGGTCGGCAGATAGCTTTATCGCTGTTTTAACTGAAAGTATACAGATTCATTTGAAATGTATTGAAGCCGAGCGTAAACAGGAAGTTTAGGAAAATCCAAATGCAGTAGTTTTAGGCGATAGAAGTGTTATCGAGAAACGAAGAAACAAGTTTATCAAAAAAGGTTAGAGGGATAAAGATTTAAAAGCTAGAAAATTTAACGGCGAAAGGTATTTCTTCATGCGCAAAAACTGTCAATCAGGAGAGCCAGAATAATCAGAAGGGCTTGCTTATTACTGCTGCACGGCCGTTTAGGGCGCGCACGCAATTTTAGGAATTAAACGGGAAATAGAAATAAAAGAAAATTAGTCCCGAGTAAGAGTGCATTTAGTGGGCTTGCGATTAATAGAAGTAGAAAGCCCACTATATGTTTACTTGGAACTAATTTCTTTAGTTCTAGTTTCTCTCTCTAATTAAGTGCATAATGTAATAAATAGAAGTACTTCATACGTTTAGCTGTTTACGATAGAATGAACTTTAGTATTTATTTTCTTCTTTTTTAATTTATTTTTATTTTTTATTACTCATTTTCGTCTCATTTGGCCATGGTGCTTGACGCATCGATAAGAAAATGCCTCCACCCAGTTTTAGCGAAGTAATGTTACAACTGTTTTTTATAACTGATTCACGCGATTTCGTGTCTTATGTTTGTCTTTATCTATTGTAATTTTAATTAAGACATTTGGCAATCTAGCTGCTTATGCATTAGAGCAATGTGGCTTTGGAGTAAACAGAACCAAATAATATAACCCAAATGGTTTCCATTGATGTACAAATAAATGATTTTAACAAACTATTTGTGAGTGGTTTATCCATTTGGAAAAATTAAGATTAAAGCTGATTTTATTGAATTTGAAACTTTATCTATTCAGACGGGGATTTTTTCACTACCATGCCCCATCTGTGTTGTTACATTTGTTCGTTTCTGGTACTGTTGGTAGAACGTGCTTAAAATCCGGCAAGCATGGGAGAAATAGCAACCTTAAAGAATAATTTAAGGAATATTCTCTTATCGTTTTTTGGTGAGTCCATTTGCTTACCAGTTTTTTGGTTGGTAATTTTGACTATAAAATCGCCATAGCGCAAACTCGAGCATTTGCGTGTGACGGTCTCGTATAGCACAAAGTAAAACGAAAACGGCTTTATACTGTAATACTATTATATATATATATATATTAATTTTATATATATATATTTATATTCCTTATTTACTATACTAATATATATATATTTACAATTTGTCACCTACCCACTCATGCAGCTCAGAGCCCTATTCATGAGGAGAGAGGCGTATTTAATGTCACGCCAAAATTTTTATCCACTTAAGCTAAGCAAATTACGCAGATGCAGCCACACGACGCATTCTTTAAAGTGTTGGTAACTTTAATTCAAGACAGGAAATAACACAGTAAGATGGAAGAGAGTTTTCCACAGAACAGAATAGGTGTGCAAGGATAAAAGAATGAAGCACTCGCATGCGAAAACTAGTATCCTGTGAACGTTACCAAATCTACATCAAAACTACTGTGCGCAAGGACATCAGTACCCCAATTTTTTCCTCTCACGTGGAAGTGGTCGTACGTTAAATGGTGGTTGTGTACGCGCATAGTGTTTACAGTTCCCTCGAACACTGCCGCTGCTTTTTTAATCTGGTACCTTAAAGGATAAGAGATAATAGCAAACCACTATACGCGCCGCTAAAAGATAGCAGGGTCAAGTGAACTGGAAAGTATCAGGGACTAGGTTATTATAAAGCTTTTGGGGCCTTTGACATGCGACATTTCGCTCGAGAACGCCGTGTGTGAAACAGCACGGCCCCCCCCCCAGTATATCCGAGGAGAGCAAGTTACTCCAATTTACAAGGTCGGACTGAGGACCCTATTGTAATAGCTGGTGACCAGTACTGAGTAAGAGCGGAAAAAAAAACTCGCAGTCTAAATCAGAACTCCAGTTTCTTTGGAGGCCGCCCCAGTAACCGCTATAGAGTTTGAGGATTTCCACAGACATCTTTTTTTGTTTATGTTAAGGCAAGGATGTTTATATTGTAAACATGTGAGACGGGAGAGCCGTCGTCGAAAAGGATAGTATAACGTATGAAGGTGTTTTAGAGAGGGCAGATTTGTTAAGAAGTTGAGTTTTACAAGAATTGAATTTCACAAGCCTGAGACGGTTGACCCGACCCCACTCGGAAATTCTATTCAGCATCAGCGAGCCGCATCAATAGATATCTGGTGTAAAGGATTTAAGACGAGAAAGCAAATTCTAGAAGTCAAAAGAGGGAGCAGAAAATTGGAACCATGAGTTGAAGAGATGAAGGGAATTCGAGTCATCACATGGATGAGTGGAAAATAGAGTTAAGATCCCGTGCAGGTGAGAGATCAATTAATGGATAAAGTAGGCGAAATAAAGTAGAAGAGTAAGACAGAAACTCCTGTAGTGGGGGGGGTGAACATCATCTATTGGACAGAAAAAGAAGAAGTCCTCGCTCCATCAACCAGAGCCGATATTGAGCTACTTTGAAGGGAAATTGCTAGACATAAGTAAAAAGGAAAGAGAAGGAGGAAACCCAAAGGCGGGGAGTCTGTAGAGAGCAGTGAACGTGTTGCCCATACCCTGCTCAATATTTGTTGGACTATATACAAAGTCGCCACCATAAATCGGATATTATTAAATATGGAATAGTATATCGCGCAGTAGTACCTTGAAAGCCGTACTGACCTGATCCGGAAGTAAGTAGAAATGTAAAGATTCCATGACTATTGTCAAGACATGAGAGTGTTCAGAAGGGTTTCAAAGATTTTAGATTGAATACAAGTGAGAGCTATAGGGCGTTAGTTAGAGGATTCAGAGCGGTTCCACTTTTTTTTTCGGAATAGATTGGACATATGCGGTGCTTCCAATCACTGGAGGTGAAAAAGTGCTGAGTATTGAGACAGGTTAGAGAATGTAGATTGAACAGCAGGGGCGGGGCAGCCACTTAAAGCACATTCCTATCAGAATTTAACTCGCGGAAGAGGTACGCCATAATCCGGGCCACCCGCTCCTAACGTTCATATGGATCTCGAAGCCCATGGACCATCATAATGTTATCACTAGGCAAAAGAGTTAAGTGGACGTCTGAGAGTGAGGGAGAAAGGAATGCCAGATCGTCCAGGGTTGTGTTAGGCAGGAACAATAGCTGGCATAGCCGAAGTAGATTGGCCTTTTCAGTTGGAGTATATATATATATATATATATATATATATATATATATATATATTATATATTATATATTATAATAGATATATATTATATATATATATATATATAATATATACTATATATAATATTTTAAAAAACTATTTTAATTATATACAACGTGCGATGAATCCACTAATATCCACTAGCCCACAATTTAAACGATAGTTGCTTCGAGCCGAAGCCTACGGCCCAGTTAGTACCCCCGCAGTGTAGAGAATATTATTATGGTTTTCGTCTATACCAGCTACTTTCGCATATTTACATGCTAGTTTTATTTAATTTTATTTTTAAATAATATTATATAATATATTATAGTATATTATATATATTATTAATAATTATTTAAAATTTATTACAATTATTTTATTAAACTAATCTATATGTTCTATTTTCTTTTTAATTTTATTTATTATAAATATTTAGATGATGTAAAGCTTTTCTCATGAAACTTTAATCGATACTAGGTGATTAAAAAGTTAATCTATCTTGGGGTGTATCGTACGTGGGTATTCAAGGCCACAGAAAATTTGGTAATCGTGAAGCGGGGAGGTATCGGTATAACCAGCATTTTGAAAAAAATTGTGGTGAGGTAGTACTTGTATCGGTATTCCGGTATCGGACTAAAATTTTGGTATCGGTGCAACACTTAAATATATATATTATATATATATATTATATATATATAGTATATATATAATAGTATATATATATATAGTATATATAGTATGATATATAATATATATATCTATAGAGGTAGGTTATATATTATATATATACTATATATAGTATACTTATAGAGATATATATATATTATATATATATACGGTACTATATTTAATGCAAAATAAAAAAGAAAGAAATTTGAAACTTTAATTAACTTTTCTAGAAAGTGAAGCTTACCCTTCTCGGAAAGTTTCGTCGAGTCATTGAAGAAATTTTTAAATTCTCTTCGTCTGATAGCAAATTGTGCAGAAAACCTCCTATCAAATCTAGCCTTTCCGTGAATGGTGTTGATAAGCAATTCAAAAACCTGTTCACACTAACCAACACCCACACATTCAGCAATGCGGGAATCATGGTATGTGATAATATATATATTTAATATATAATGATAATATATATATATATATATTATATATATATATTAGTTATATATATTATATATCCACCCATACTATATATCGAAAATCAATTTAAAGACGCAAAATGTGTGGTACTCGGTTTAAAAGGTATTGCGCAAAATTTTGCCGTACCGATACCACTACTCACCCAAAATTCCGATAACCGATACTGATACCTCAAAAATGAACGATACCACTAGATACCGATTCCGATTCCGATTAATCGTCCATTCACTAATATATATATATATATATATATAATATATTATTATTATATATATATATAAGTATATAATTGTATAATTAATATTGAGATATAAAATATATATAGATATAGTATATATATTAGGTATATATATATATATATATATATAATATTTATATATACATCATTCTGTATATATGAAAATTATATTCGTGTGATTAATAAGTCAAGGTAGTTAGGTTACAGATATGAGAGAGTAGAAAGAATTTTGTAAGTTTGAAAACATCTTTAAGCATAGATCATATTATGTATAGCTAATTTTAATAAAAAAAACAAAAAAGAAACATTTTTGGTTTTAAAAAAAAACGTGTTAAAACCAAATTAAAAAAAAAACGTTTTTTTTCACAACCCCTAGGTTCTTGGACCATCAGGCTCAAAAGTTATCTAGTAGCTAGTACAATTTATGATAATGCAGACGCTCTGATGGTCTCACATATTAGGAACAAGGAATCCCAATGAATGCCAGGAATAGATTAATAATCACCCATCTTATGACTATTACTTTTTCTTTACGCGGTTACGAGCTTGTCTCAATTTCTTTCACAATTTCCGGGTCTAATAATTCTTGACTTCTGGCCAGGAAGGCTCTTATAAAATGCCCTATTTATTGCAAATATAAGGAATCTACCCCACACCGATTCCCAATATTCATATTTAATTTTAATTTAATCATTATTACAGATTGAATATTGCTTTTAAAATAAAACCGCCACACCACCACCCTTCTTTACTCTACACTGGTATAATAAAGTGAATATCTCTCTATTTCATATTCCTGAAAGGAGTCTCCATATAATTCTTCATTAACCATGCCTCAGTTATGCAAAATAATGGCAGATTCTCATTCTATTGGTATTAACTAATCAGCTCATATCTTTTATATTTCTAGGCTCATTAGCATTTTTGTTGTATTAAAACATTTGTATACTTGAAATGGCTGTTATTTTTTATCGCGATCATCATTATTTGAACCTGTTACAACACTAGCTTTATTTATCTCCCCACTATTACAGTTACCATTGCTATTAATTTGTATCCAGATTTAGCACCACCACCCCAACTTTACCTAGTTTTTTTTTGCTAAACAGAAGTCTTCCAAAACTGGTACTGAAATGCTCAACACCTTAATGACTCAAGTGAACTCCATCTGCTGCAAAAAAGATCTTTATCCAGAAATTCTCTCCACAATCCAAAAACCTAAAATTTTCTGAAAAAACATTAATTTCTTAACCCTCTTCATTCTACACCTACAAAGCCCTATCTCCCCCATTCCCTGACCTGCAACGCTAAACCTAGGTAAAATCCCAGAAATCATGCAACCTTCTTCCACTAGCTTTCATTTTCTGAATCAATCTAATCTAATCTGCTATTAATTCTTCTTGACCTTCTATTGTCCTATATCATTTTGTAACCCACATGCACACAATCACATTTGAACCAACATTTGTAGAATCAATCTCTCTATCTATCCTATCCACGATATTCTTCACTCTGGTACCTGGATAAACATACTCTTCAGTCATTCTCTTTTCTTTTTTGAAAAGTCCTATTCTAGGTATTCGTATCACTAGACTCTCCAATTTAGCAATGCTGTATCAGTTCTTCCCTTAGAAACTCAACATTACCATTGGCACTCTCTGATCCCTCCCCCATCTGGAAGACAGTCGAAACCTGTTACTGCAGGCCACAGGCTGATTGACTTTCGAGATTCTCATCTTTATTTTTTAACAATTATTATTTCTATTCCTACATACCCTATATTCATCTGCAGACCTTTTTTCAACTACTTTATCCTTTTCCCTCTCATCTTCCTGCTTAGGTGAATCCCTATTCTTGTCTACTCCTATATCCCACTCCCTCCTCGCCTCAACATCCCTACTAACTTTTTTTCTAACACTCCCTCCTTTCTCAACTCAAATACTTCTTCTTTCAATCCATGCATATTTTCACTCAGTCTTGCAATCTCCTGTCTTAACAACATATTCTCTTCATTCAAAACACAAACAGGGCAGCTATTCACATATTCACCTCTAGCAGCCCCACAGTTATCACACAGAGCATACATAGCTTCAATTATTATTAGCTTTACTAACCTGTACCTATTAATTTTTACCAACTACAGTTTAAATGATTCCACTAAAGCCTAAAAAGAAATAAACTAATCTCTGTAAATAACAGGTTAAAAAAATATTTAAACAAGCCTAAATTTAGCTTAGCCTAGGCCATGCATATATAAAAAATTATAAGGTAGGGCTTAACTGTAGTCTACGTGACCGAGGAACTTAATTTTATTATTTAAAATTAAACTTTAAATTAAAAGTAACAAATTATTCATAAGACTGTTATGTAAATACAGGAAATCTATTTAATAATCCAATTAAACCTCCACACAGAAAACAGTAAATCTCTTATCTATGTTAGCTAGGGTTAGGCTATCAAATTTAAATTATCACAAAATAACTATAACAATTTGTTAATTGACCGTAGTTAGATACACAACAGTTGTGTAGTTAGATACAACATGTAATATTTTACTAAATTACATTTTCAACCATCATCATTCATAGTAGTAAAATGGGAGAGCAAAAAATAAACACACGCCTCACTCCAGATGGGCCACTTAAAAACTTACTACTTACTATACTACTATCTATTAATAATATATTCGATCTACTATATACATCATTCAACTGATACTTCGATCTTATGCACTTCGAAAGTTTACAAAACAACCTGTAGTAAGGGGTCGTAGATTTGGCGGGTGGCGGATTGTAAAGGGGTCCCTCATGTTCCATCAGGTCCTTTTATGTATAATATGTTGTCCCTATATTTATTATTTTATTAATTTATTATATCTGACTGATGCACTAATGTTGCCTTTTCTTATCAATTTATTTCCCATTATGAATAAAAAATAATCTGATTATAATTTTTTTTTGCACTGTTGTACCTCAATATTTAGATTACTGTACTGTAATTAGAGTGTAAAGTCAAGGAGTAGATAAATAGTATGAAAGGATGAATAGTTATAAACCAATACCCAAAGTCCGGAATTAAGACAGAATAAATAGAGATAATAAGGAATACTAGTCACAGGGTAAAGGATATAAAAGTAGTAGTTATAATTAAGATCTTATAATACACTAATTTGATCGATAGATGAGATATGAATATCGATAATATGAGAAAAAAAAGCATGTAATGGCTATTAACTGAACCATGGAAGTCCTTATTGATTTAATTATGTATTTTAATGAAACTTTATTTGATAGAAATAATCAGCCAGTCCATAGAGGTCAAATGTTAAACAACAAGCTAATACAATATTTTACAGAAATAAACTCATAGCGCAGATTTAATAATAAGTCTAAGGGTCGGCGTCAAAATTAAGTTCTGTCATATAGTATTTTGCTTATTATTATTATTTTTAGATTATTTTTATTTATATTATTAATTATATTATGCTGCGAAGAAGAGATAGAAATTTATTTAATTAATATGTACCTCTTCTTCTAGGTTTATTTCCGTTTTTGGATTTTATTTGATAATTGCAATGCTTTTTAGATTCATGGTTTTATTTCTCGGCTGATTAATTTTATTTTTCCTGGCCTAGTATTTTAATCCATTTGACGCAATTTTATTTACCTGGTGGAAATTCTACTAGCTGACCCTGCTATACATTAGAATAAAAATAAACATGCAACGCAGAGATCATCATTTCTAATAAAATCTTGAGTATAATCCCTCATCTGTTTATATGAGCACTTTTTCAAACCCCACACTACCCCTTCTTCGCTCAATCAATAGTGGGATATTTATATTGGAATATATTGAAATAACTAAAAAAGATTCCTGAACTCAGTAAAAGATATAACCTTAAACTAAAGTTAAGGCATTTAAAAAATAATAAAATTACCATAACAAAACAGGACAATTTTCACCAGCCATTTCTCCTATTCATCTATATAAAATAAAAGGAAAGTAAATAAATTAAAATAATTAAGCAAGCAACCTTAGTTTTTTAGTATTTGTTAACATATATGCATAAAAAAATTTATTCTATGCAAATTTCTATTGACTTTTATTGCACCCTCGCATTCCCTTTATATTGTTGAATATTTATTTTATTCTTTTTAAGCTGTAGATGTTGCTAATTTGTTAAAGGTGGAATACCAGAGTTTTGTAAAAGAAAAAGTATGTAGGGGATTGTAGTTTGTACGTCTCTCACTATTTACCTTACTGTAGCCTAAACCTAACGTCTTGCAAAGCTACTGGAGTACTGTATAATTGTAAAAGTTTTCCTTTTATTAAGTATCTATTATTTATCTTTATCTATGTATCTATATATTTGTTTATATTATTATTTAAACTTTTACAATCTCATTCAGATAAGGGAGTACTAAACAGCTTTTGTTATTTCCTTGTAACTCTCTCTCTTTCAGGACCACCAAAATATTAACATAGCTTTTAAGCATTTAAGACATTAAAATATAAGAGACAGTAAAACCACTTGGGCCTTATCGAGATCAATGTCCCAGTTCCAACCCATCTAACTCAAACATATGCTCATTGCAAATCCACAAAGCCACCCTAGGGCTTGTCAAATTGTTGTAACTACAAATCAACCAATTTGGCTGTAGTCAAACTCAATGAATATATATATACTAATATATATATAATTATTATTATATTAATTATTATATATATATATATATTATATATTATATATATATATATTAGTATTATTATATATATACTATATTTATATATATATATATATATATAAATCATGATAGCCCGAAACCAATCGCACATTGCATTAACTAACTAAGGTATTGGTCACACATTGCCATTTAAACATTAATAAAACTACTATAACTAAAAAACCCGCCAAATTTGGCTTCGTATATATTATAATGAATACCAATCCTATTCCATAAACAAATCTTAACCGCTTTCTTAAATGTTTGCAATCGAGTCACACTCAAAAACAACCTCCATCTGGCAGCACCATTTCCAACATTTTAACAACCCCTTATTACTGGAAATGCTATTGCTTTCTTTTTAATTTTCTTATTCATTGCCCCCCTGGTCAACCTGTCCAGTTTTCTACTAAATGAAAAATTACTTGGTCTCTGTTATTATCAATAGATGTATAAATTTCTGTAGACAGTTGTATCATGTCCTCCTGCTGCAGAAATCGCCTTAATCTACAGAAAACATTCCTTAACTCCTTCAGCCTCTCCTCCATTTAGCTCCTTACCCTCACAAACCAGAAATCTCATCTCCTGTTGCTCTATCGCTTGCACTCTCTCTAGCATATCTAAGTCTTTCTTTATATATAAGGGGCCCAAACCTGTGCACAATACTCTAGTACTGGCCTAAAATAGCTTCTATACAGTTTACTTATTACTTCCTTGCCTTAGTAAACAACATTGCGATTTATTATGCCCAGCATTCTTATTAGCTTTATTCTAGCTTCCAAACACTGATTAGCTACTTTCAAATTCACTGCCTTATAATCACATCCTACAATCTTTTCTTGGCTAACCACAGACTCAACCGACCAACTCCTCAACAATATCTACATAAATACGTAAGTTAAAATACTTTTATTTGAGTACCTAGGTTGAAGAACCTTACTCTTTTTACTATTAAAATGCATTTGCCACTTATCTGCCCACGCCAAAGCAGTGTTATCAATTTCATTTTTGAATCTTGTATGCATCCTGTGCACTATTCCTTAACTGAGGTGGCCACTTTAGTAGCATCTGCAAACTTTAGAAACCCTTGCATTTAAAGAAACCGCCTGGTCAAAATCATTAATATATGGAGGACACAATAGTGCGCCCAAGCACTGAACCCTATGGGAACAACCACTCTTCACTATTTCCCATGTGTACAGTTTTCCCAACTTTAGTTGTACACACTATTTTTTATTTTTCCGCAACCACTCTTTAATCCAAACCATGTACCACTCCACCATAGTACCACATTGCAATAAACTTTTCATCATCAGCCTTAGTGGGGAACCTTATCAAAAGCTTTAACTAAAGTCTAAAATATAACAATATCCAACGGATCTTGCCGCGTCAATGCAGTCGAGTGAATGTATTCCATAGGAATTCTAAAGGTGTTGTTCTGACAGACCTATCCCTTTCTGAGAGACCGTAGCTGGAGCATAGCCAGATACCTTAGTCTTTCTAAATATTTCTCTATATGACCTTTCATTAACTTTTTCCAGAACCTTACAACCAGAGATGTTAAGCAAATTGGCTGGTCCTATAATTTCCCAAAATCTTCCTTACTACCTTTCTTATAAAAGGCACAACATATGACTGTTTTTCCAGTTTCATCTGCGGACCTCGACCAAATGCTTATAGATCGCGTTAAAAATCAAAGAATTACCGCTGCCTTGGTGCAAATGCTGATAATACCCTCGTTGAAGAATGGTCATAAAACCATATATCCCATCAGGCCTGCAGCTTTAGCCTGGGGATCAAATAACTGCCGTGCTAATAAACGTTTAAGTATCTTTTTACGTCAAATTCCAAATTCTGTAAGTCTATTTGTACATGCAACAAGAACTATAGTCTCCAAACTATTATCTAAGTGTTTTTAACTTTGCGTGAAAGCCCAAAATTAAGCATTGAAATGTTGACCAACTCCTTATCTGAACTCACTAAATTTTCCATCATTTTAATTGGAACAATTGTCCTATTTTACTTGTGTAAATTATAAACAAGCGTAAGAAGAAACTTCGTTCAGCGTTCTTATGTACTTTACCATTAGCCTGAAGATTAATTGTCGGTTGGGGGAGTGCCTCTCTCTTTGTGCCGTTGGCCTTATTTGGGGCGGCCTATAGACGTTCGTTTCTATTTTGTCCTATAATTTCTAATCAATCTTCTGGGGCGTCTAGTGTTACTAACTCACTGTGTAGATTATTATTTGGGTAGAAACATGGTGACGCGTTGTATCAAGTGTGAATGTTATATCTTCTGCTATCTCTCGATGTGATTCCACGAAGAGTCGTAGGTTTCTCTGGGTCGCTACCTTTCCGTGAATGGGGTTATCTTTAAAACATACTGACTGAAGATAGGTTCATTAAAATGTTGCATGTTATTAAAACTGTCTGGCGCCACCGATATGGTAAAACAGTTTTGGTCTGTTAAATCTTGCTATCCCAGTTCAGATCCTATGACTGAGGAGGCGAGTGTCTGCGTAATAGGGTAGAAATCACCTTTTGTGAAAGTGCGTATAGATCCTGTTCCTTATTCAATACGTAATGCTGAATTGATGCGGCCCAGGATTTCACATTGCATATGTAAAATCTATATTGTATGATTATGTGATCACTTATAGGGTCCTAAATTCCCGTGCAGACTCTAACCGTCACTCCACCATAACTGTGTGTTGGGATCGCATTAGGTGTTAATCATTAAGTCTAATAGCTGCATTCTTGTCTGTGGGGTTTCAGTGGACCATTCTGGCTCAAAAAGTGAGTATCTTAAGTTATACGAATTCTTGGTAGTAAAACTACACTGAACTACATGGTCTGTGTGATTTAGTACAAGGAATCCCTCTAATCGTATGCCAGGAAAATTAATCTCTCTTT
>JABUQX010031238.1:0-33558 GCA_015478945.1 Trachelipus rathkii | reverse complement strand
GGTTTAAGTGTTTTTTTATATATAAAGATTCCAAATTTTTAAGTTCTTCATCTGTAGAAGCATTTTGAAAATGGAGAATTTTTGAAGAGGTATAGGGTATTGAGGTCATGGTGATCTCTGACAGCTAAATTCTCTGGTTGAGATGGGGAGATTAGTTCGAAAGGAAATGTCCATGTGTTTGAAGGCTCCATCTTTAGTTATTGGAAAGTTTGACCTACATAGTCAACGTTACAGTCGACACATTTATATTTGTAAATGATGTGTGACCTGAAGTTCATGGAGATGCTTTCTTTAATCTTAAAAAACTGCCAATTGAGTTATTGTTAATAAAAGATATAAGAAATTTGCATTGTGGAAAATTTTTGCTTAAAATGTTTTAATCTGAAAGGAAGAACATTGGAAAGGGGTCCAATGCAGGGAAGCTCGAGCATAAACAGGGAAGTTTTAGGTCATCAGTATGCTATAGCGTTTTAGGGTGATAGTAGCATTTCAAGAAACGAAAACCCGCTATCAAAAATGTTTGAGGGATAAAGGCTAAAGCTAGAAAATTTACGGAGAAGGTGATTTTTTCTTCATGGAAAACTTCCAATCAGAACAAATAATAAAGGTTGTGTATGCGGGACCTAGGACCCGCAATTAAGGATTAGTTAGAGATAGAAAATAAAAGAAATTAGTCCAAGTATTGTATTGGGTGGGATTGCGAGTATATAAATTAGCAAGCCCACAAATACTTTACTTGGGACTAATTTCTTGATATATCTCCTTTTAATCGTAATTGTGGGCTAATAATGTAAGCGCATGATAGAATGAATTTTTAGTATTTCTTTGCTTAATTTTTGACCGTTTTCGCTTTGTCATTTGTGCTTACGCTCGATTCACCCAGTTTTAGCACGAATTTCCAGTTTAAACGACCGCGATTTCGTGCTAGGTTGCTTACTTTGTTTTAAAAAATTGAATCAGCTATTGTGATAGAGTATGTGGTTTTGGAATAAAAAAATAAAAATAACATGGTTTATATTACAGATAATTGATCAACTATTTGTGATGAAGTTTATCCATGAAATTAGATTTAAAGCTGATTATATTGAATGAAAATTCATCAATTCAGACGGGGCCTAACACGCCGCCATCTTCGTTTGTTTACATTTTTCGTAAGAACGTGCTTAATTCGGCAAGCACGGGAAATAGTAACCTTTACAGAATTGAGGAAATTCCTTAGTCTGGAAAGCATTTCTTACAATTTTTCTGGGTAAGCTTGACAAAAACTAACGCAGAAATCCTCGAAAGGCTTCTTTACGCTTTCAGAAGCTTCCAGATATAAAACCGGAAACTGGTTTTTATATATATATATATATATATATATATATATATATAAGTTATATATAGTTATATATATATATATCTATATATTTATATATATATATTTATAGATATATATACTTAATTTTTTAACGCTGTTTTATTTTTAATAAACGTGATGAATCTTAATGCGCGAGCAAGTTATGGCCTGGGCACCGCTGCAGTGTAGAGAATAGTATGGTTTCATTAACCAGTGCTTCGATATATATATATAGTATATATATATATATATATATTATATTATATATATTATTATATATTATTATATATATATATATATATATATATATATATATATATATATATATATACAGTGATGGGCATCGATACAAAAAATTTGCTTTAGCGATACCGATACATCGATACACAAAAATTTACTTTATATATATATGTTATATATATATATAGCAGTTATATATATATGATATACATATATAGGTATATATATATATATATATATATATATATATATATATATATATATTTCAGATGTTTTGTTTCACAATCATAAATATATTTGTTACCACGGTGCGAGACAGGGACCCAACTCAAATGCACCCACCAACCTCTTTCCCAACCTCCGTCCTTAATGAAAGAGATTTTACAAAGGATTATGTACTTTTGCACTAGTATTAAAATGTAAATATAGGAAGGTTGTACTTTAGAAACATCAATTTTTCTGCCTTTCTGCTGAGAGTCTGTTTTTCTGTTCATCATATAGTAGCCCAGCATTGCTAAATACTCTCTCACTTGGAACACTAGTTGGAGGACAGGCCAAATATTTCCCTGCAAGTTTACTTAAGCGTGGTAAACATTTTGCTTAACTTTCCACCAACTGATGGTATCTAGTCGTTTTTCTTAGTGATAGTTTTCAATCATTTGCACTACATCTTTTGGTAATGCTGTGGTGTTTCTTCAAGTACTACTGGACTGCAGAAATTCTTCCAGTGAATCTGTTATTAGATTTACTTGTAGAAGATATTGGTTCTGTAGATTTCGCTTATTTCCTTTAATGGGTCACAATTAATAGACTATTCGATTGAAGTTTGTCAACCGCAATAAGGTGACGATTTAACTGTTCTAATATTGTGCTACAAAAAAAAAACTCTTGCCTTTATAACGGGATCTAAGTAAGTTGCAGTAGTATGAAGGTCATTAATTTCCAGAACTAAAGCCGCATTTTTAGTCTCTAGTTTTATGACATCTATTCTTTTAAACTGGCCAATATTTCATTTGAAGATGGTCTGCAATTCTTCCTTAGCGCGAGATTAATGGTAATATGATCTAGGAGAAAGAAGCTGCAAGCTGATTTTTTTGCATCATCAATAACCCAGTGACTCTGTTGATCTAAATGATATGAACTTCATGATGTGAGATCATGAGTCATCATTGCACAGTTGAGTCGAGTCCCATGTCTCTCATTTAAATTTTGCGTTCAGATTCAGATTCATTTTAAGTATTTTTATTATAAAATTCTGGCCTAAATCTCTACACAATAACCGGCGCAGAACATCCGTGAAAGCTAAAGTGACATGATGCGGAGTGGATCTGGCTGGGGGCGGATGCTGATGGTTGTTACCTGGGTATCACTAAGGTAGGTAAGAAGGTTATATGTATATATATATAGCAGATATATATATATATATATATATATATATATGTATAAATATATATATTAAAAGTATCGGTATCGGTATCGGTAGTATCCAAAATTTTTGGTATCGGTATCGCATGGCAAAAATAGCTGAGTACTGCCGTATCGGTATCGGGTCTCAAAATTTTGCGGTATCGGTGTAACACTACTAGCATATATATATATATGTATATAGTTATGATATATATATATATATATATTATATATATATATGGCGGCGCGCATAAGGCGCATAAGGGGTTAAGGTTAGCATATAGCATAATAACAACCAAAACATTGAATCAGGCATTTATACTATTTTCTGTAAAAATTGCCCAAATCAATATATTGATATGTATATAAATTCATTACACTAATATGTAATAATAATATAATAAAAGAAAAAAATATAGACATAATAATATATAATATTACAGTAAAATAAAGACTAGTATATATAGACATATATATGCTTATTGATATATTGATTTTGATTTAGCCTTCTAAAATTTTTTGAAGTTCTAAAAGTTATACCTTTACCGCCATATACCGGTATATATACAGACTGGGAAAGTCGATATCCGGTATCCGGGTTTTAACTTCCAGCCGGATATCCGGTATCCTGTTATCCTAAAAATTTTGATATCTCTCCATCCCTAATATATATATATATATATATATATATATATATATATATATATATAATATATACAACTGTTAGATATATATATATATATATTATATATATATATATATATATATATATATATATATATATATATATATATATATATATATATATTTTTAGGGATGTACTGATACCAGAAAAGAGGCCGATACCGATACTCTATTTTTTTTAGGTGCCGATACCGATACCGATACTTTAATTAATATAATAAATACACAGTAATAAGATAGAACATTTGTGTACTGGTTGGCAACTCAAGATTGCATTCCCTGTACAACCAATACTTAGTCATTTATATTTCATATTTGGTTGTGCCCAAGTATATTTATTTTATAAATTAAAATAGTATCTTAAGGAATAATAAATGCAAATATAATATTAATAACTTTTTTATGTTTGTGTTTATTCAAAAATATTCCATTTCCATTTTCCAGTAAGTATTAACAAAGTTTAGCTACTAGCTTTTATGTTTTAACATGATTACAATTTACAAGAAGATTTTTTAACTAGCTACAATATAAAGAATAAAAATAATGAAAGAAGAGACCTCAATTAATCAGCTGAAAAGATAAAATAAAAAAACGCTATTACTCAAACATGACATAATAATATACTCCTTTAAGATAAAGATAGATATCATTCAATACTAAATTCAAAATTCACAAATTGTGATGCTTTAAAAACATTAAGCTTTCACTAGTATCTGGCGAGAGCCTGTTCCTTTTTGAGGTGTTTACATTCCTACCTACACTATAAATGCGCTCGCTCTCGACTCGATAGCTGAAAGTTGATAATTATTTGCTTGTGCTAATTGATGAATAAATGAAAAAAACTCGTCCATTTTCATGCCACCGCATAAAAGGATTATTCTCTTCTGAAGGCAGCATCTCCATGTTTTCGTAGAGCCTCATCTCCTCTTTCACAGATTGCAAATTTGAATTATCTTTGCTCCTTGATGACTGTCTCTTCAGTTTTTACGATGAGGTTCCTAGTGTGATTCCTTTGAAGGTGAAAGAGATGTCAATGCAATATCGGCCATGAACTTATCAATAAAGTCTGAACATATCCAGTCCTCATCTTTAGTGAAGCCTATTTGCCGAAAAGCCACCCATCGTCACTACCTAGTGCTGTAGCTCAGGGGTTGCAGATAGGCGGCTTTCTCCCTCTGTGAATCTTTTTTTTTTTTTTTTTTTTTTTTTTTTTTTTTTTGTCAAACAAGCAAGCTCCTCGGTTATGCTATTTAAATGCATTCTAAAAGTGGTTCACCGTCAGATGCCATTCTTGTGGGTTTCAGCTAGCTTAAGAAATTCCTTATTAGAATCTTTATTTGCTTTTACAGTTGTCACCGCCTGTGTCACGGGCAGAACCATTCAAAGAGGGGGTGTTAAACTTCAAAAATTCATCTAATGCAAATTACGCAGAGAGCACACACGCAGGCTTTAAAGTGAGGGAGATTGAATTGAGTAGGAAACACACAGAAGATGGAAGTGAATTCCACAGAACAGAGGTGGTGCAGGAAAGAAAGAAATACCGTAGCGAAACTAGTCTAGAGTTACTAGCTATCAACACAAAACTCATAAGCCGACACAGCACCTCCCTTGTGCTACGAGTAGGGAGTCGTGTAAGGTAGGTGGTATGCGAGTAGTGTACTCCTCGAGCACTTGCCGCTACAGTACCTATAGAAAAGGGATAAAGCACCAACATAGCGCCACAAAGATAGAGGGTCAAGTGAACTAGAAAGTACAGGACAGTTTATAAGTTTTTTGCCTTGACTCGACACTATTCAAAAGCCTGGTGAAACCAGAGTCCCTCCCAGATATGAGAGTAGTACCCATACAAGGGCATGAGACCTTGTATAGCTGGAGTAACGGAGAAGAGGAAAAAAGTCTCACAGCCTAAAACAGAACTCAGACTTTCTTTGAGGCCGCCCTAGCAAGCAACCGTTGTGATTTGAGGTTTTCAATACATTTTTTTGTTTATGTGTCAAGGCCAAGGATGTTTATATTGTCAAATAGAGAGACAAGAGAACCGTCGAAAAGAGACAGGAAAGTTAGGTGTCTTAGAGAGGAGATTTGTAGAAGTTGATTTTTAAAGAATTAAATTTCTCAAGCTTGAGACGACCCAACCCTGAAATTATATCCAGATCAAAGCGAGAATAGAATCTATTAAGACGAGAAGCAATTCTTGAAGTAAAAGAGGGAGCAGAATTGATACGAGTTGAAGAATGAAGGGTCGAGTCATCGGCATAGGAGTGGATAGAGTTAGATGCAGATGAGAAGATTATTAATGAAAAGCAGGAATATAAAGTAGGAGATAAAATAGAACCCTGAAGAACACCCAATAATTAACAGGAAAAAGAAGTTGCCCCATCAACAATAGCCGACATTGAGCCATTTGAAAGAAAGCTAGACATAAGTAAGCAAAGAGAAGAAGGGAACCCAAAGGAGGAAGCTTGGAGAGCAGTGACGCGCCATACCCGGTCAAATGCTTTGATATGTCAAGTGCCACCACACAAGTCTTCTCCTGTAGTTCCTAAGGGCGGAAACCATAAATCTGTTAATAGAAAGTATATCGCCGTAGATGCTCGGAAATACCGAAGCCAGCAGCTCGGGCAATCTGGAAAGAGGGGAATGAAATTCCAGATGATCTAAGGAGTGAGAGAGTTGATAAGGGTTTCAAAGATCTTAGAAAGAATACAAGTTAGAGCTATAGGGTTGATAGCGTTGAAGGATCAGAGGCTATCCCTTTTCGAAAAGGTTGAACATGCGCGGCTCAACACTGAGGGAAAGTGCTAGTTTTGAGGCATAGGAGAATATAGCTGAACGAGGGGTGGGGTCAGCACGGAAGCACACCTCCTAAAAACTCGGAGAGGAATGCTATCCGGGCCACCCGCCTTCCTAACGTTTATAGACAGGGGCCCATGCACCAGATCAAATGTAATTACAGGTAAAGAATAGGACACCTGAGAGGGAAAGGAGGAGGGAAGAGGAATGCCAGAATCGTCCAGGGTTGGTTAGAGGAAAATAGGAAGTCTAAGAGATGATTGGCCTTTCAGTTGGAGTATTAACATCAGAATCATCAGAGCGAATAAGATGAGGAAAGGATGATTTACAGAAGTTGTTAGAGATGTTTTTTTGAAGAGGCCAGAGATTTGTCAGTAGGAGAACCATGGAGGTCAGCGCACTTTTTGTTTAATGAAAGTCCGCTTTGGTCGTCGTGAAGATATCCCTAACGATTTTTAGCTAAAATGAAAATTGGCATACAAGAGCGGATAGGAGAACAAGAATTTTTCCACACTCGATATGCACTGTCTCTAGCCTGAATGGCCAGAGAACAAGCACGGTCAACCATGGATTTTGAGGAGAGAAAGATTTAGTCGAAGAAGGAATGAACCTGCCTATCCCATCAACAATTACAGTTCCAACTTTATCGGCAGAAGCTGAAGCTGCCTTCAGAGTCAAAGCAGTCACTCCAATTATAGTTGGCGTAGAAGCAGCGCATGCAAGGCCCCCCAATCTGCCCGATCAAAGTGCCAGAAAACCACATAGGCAAGATGGATATGTTGGAGAGAAAGTATTAAAATTAAAGAGATATAAGGTTGTGCTCAGATTTACCGATAGGAGCGAAGGTGTGGTGTATTTATAGAGAGAAGGACTAGTGGTAAACATAGGTCAAGTGTGTTCAAGAATCGGTTGGGACGATCAGAATGTGTAGTTCTTTAATTAGTTGTCCCAGATCGTTGAGAGAATACTAATTATTCGGCTTTCTCCCCACTCCAAATCCTCGCATGAGAGGACCAACCATTCAGTGTTGTGTACATTAAAATCCCAAATAGTGGACCTCAGTATTTGGATGAGAAGTATTATAAATAGTCTTGTGAGAAGTAGTAAGGTAATCCACCAAAAAAGGCATGAAAATCTGTCCTGTTAGGAGAGAACAGTAGCAGAAGCATAAAATTATTGTAGTAGAAGGAAGAAAGATTTTAAGCCACAGAACATCGAAGTTAGAAGATTCGAGATTCTCGAGACGTGTTTTAGGATTCCAGATTCTCGAGACGTGTTTTAGGAGTGTTTATATTTACGTAGGCACTATACTCCACTCTTCAGACCAAAATACAAAATAAGTTATAGCTGGATATATTAAACGAGTTGAAGGGAATTCTTAGGCATCTGGGTCTCAGACAAGAACATAAAATTAGGGTTGAGTTAGAGAGGTGGTATTCCATGGATGCAGAGTTAGAGTGCAAGCCATATGTTGGCAAAGTCAAAAGAAAGCCACGCCTGTGCAAATCCGCTATCATACACGAAAAAAAAAAAAAACAAACAAATATACAGAAACAAATAGACAAAAACCAAAGGAAAAATGAGGAAAAATTATTCGTACGCTAAAAACCTACCTAAATTTAAAACCTGAAATTTTAAAACTGTAAAACCCTATTTAGAACAAATATCAAAAATATGAATAATCCAGAAAGTTTAAAAACACTCGCGCACTCACACGCTCTCACGAAATTGCACAAAAAAGAAGAAAAACAATATTGATCAACAAAAACAGTAGAAGATAAATCTGTATAAATTATAATAATGGCCTGTCCAAATAGGTAAATGTTACGCTAAAGCCCAAGTTGAGAAACGCTAAAAAACTGCAAAGGAACGAGAAAAAAACATAACCTAAATACTAGCCATCTATATCGGCAGATTTATTGTTGATTCTAAAAGTTTCTCATACTTTTTCACCCAAAAAGTAAGAAGCATCGCCATATTAATCCCATTAATCGATACCGATACCCACAAAAATGGCCGATACTACCGATACCGATACTGATCGTACATCCCTTAATATATGAGAGAGAGTATATATATATATATATATACATATAGTTATAAGAGCAGCATATATATATATATATATATATATACTTGTTTAGACTTTCGATGTTGGGTACCAATGTTATATTATTTTATTCATCATTTATGTTGACTATACAATACAATTTATCTGAAATTTGGTGGTGACACCGTTTCATAAATTATGGTAAAAATATGGTAATATTAAAATATTATAATAATATATAAAAATATTAAAATATATGGTAAAAATATGATAATTATAATGGAATTAAGCTACCAAGACATATGTTAATGCAATTTTTACCACCACAATTTTATTCTCACGCATTTAAGTATTGTTATTACTAAATAGTAATTACCACTGCTTATTTTAACGTGTTTAAGCATTGTATTATTTACCAGTATATATACCACGTTCTCAGAAATTTATAATAAAAACACACGAATTTATTCTCAATGTTACCCAGCCTTCAGGGATAAAATATAAAAAATCAGAGCAAATGTCATGGGCATAAAACTTGATAAAATGCAATATTGGAAATAAATACGTCTGCTATTAAGAAAAGTGGTGCTACGAATAAATGGTCAATATCGATTAACCCTTATAGGACACTGAGAAAACTAAATATTATCGATATTGAGAATCGGTTGATTAATAGGTAACACTCAATATCATTTAGTAATATTGATAAATTTTACATCAGAAATAAAAGAAACTCTGTTTAAAACATGATCCTTTGCAAAAACGATATTTTTCGGTGTTGCTATCAGACGGTATAAAGATGGCCAACGTGTAAAAATTTGTGGACTATAAATTTTGCCATTCCACTGAAACTCCACAATTTTTTTAGTCCTCTAATTGCGGAATGATATAGGCATTCCACTAACTGCAATTCCCGCAACATTTTTCAAATTATCGCAACGCACAATTCCTCAATTTATTTTGGTATTCGGAATTGCGGATTTTACCGCGGAATTGCGACTTAAATTGCGAACGCTCCATCTTCTGATATATATATATATATATATAGCGCATATATATATATATATATATATAGAAGGTTAAGTTATATATATATATATATTGTTATATATATATATATATATATATATATATAGGTCAGCCTCCAGATTAGCTTTCAAATGTAAAAAAAAAAAAAGTCCGGCGATAGCTATGTAAAACTGAATACATTTCTTGGAAATCAGCGCAATACTTGTATTGGAGGAAATAGAAGAAGAAAATAAAAATAAAAATAAGAAAAAGTAATAATAATAATAAATAGGTTTCATGTACGATAATTTTCTCGTTCCCCAATTTTGGCGTTCCAGTCATGAGTCCCCCAATATTTTCTTTTCAATGTTAATGCGAGCATACACACGCACACACACACACACACTATGATAGATAGATGTTCTAGAGGCGAAATTAATTTTTTTTGGTGACCTGACCTAACCTAACCTATTTTCAATTTAATTTTTTTTTATTTTAATTTAACTTTAATTTTTATTTTTAACTCTTAATTTTTGTAATTATGTTTAGTTTCCCTAAAGTATTTGAAAGTGATATAAAGAAAACGTTATTTATGGGTATCATGTTTAAATTAAGTTTGGAAACATATGATTATAACATTTTGGGAGTTATTTATTAAAATTTAATTATTAGACTTTTTTGGTACTTGTATAACAATGTACGCTGAATTCAAAAATGTATTCAGTTTCTGTCATGTAGATTTTGTGTTTTCAGATGCATGGGGTTCGTAATCTGAGATCACATATATATATATATATATATATATATATTATATATATATATATATATATATATATATATATTATTATTATATATATATATATATATAATCCCGGTATAGTCGGGCGGGGCAGACGGGGGCACTTTAGGTATAACTTCGTCTTCCCACTTTCCCCTAATACACTTTTTTTGATTTTTTTTTTTCTGAAAATCAAGCGCCCTATATCATAAAGTGCTAACACAAATAATTTTGTAATTCTAATAATAATAGTTTTATTAAAGTTTAAATAAAGCTCATTTAGCCTCACCTTGGAGGGGTGAATCGGACCACCATTGAGGGGTGAATCGGACCATCTGTTTAAATTCCTCTTTTATATAAATTCAACAAATTATTTTTTTTTTACTTAATATAATAACCGTTAATTTTTTTAATATTAACACTTTACTTTCAATTATGATGAAGAAAATATGAATAAAATTTGGTGGCCGAATTCACTCCTCTCGTGGGACAAATTTTGACACTTTTTTGAATTCATATTTTCCATATAAATTTCATTTTTTATTTTAATTTTTATTTAATATAAGTAACTGTTTATTATATTTAAATTAGCTATACGTAATAAAAATGTCAATAATAATAGGCTACATAAAATAAGAATAACAATGGTGGCCCAATTCACCCAATCATCAATTTTTATGGGGGGGAGGGATCGGGCCAAGTTAGGCCCAGCGATTTAACCACTATGCACACTGTTTGGAACAAAAATTTACTTTGCCAGTTTAAAGCTAACATACTCAACTGTATACACTGAAAAATATATTATTAAAATCTGTCCATAACTTTTCATTTTATAACAAAGTTAAAAAACTCGCATTTTTCAAATGTGAAATTCTATTTAAGGACATTTTATACCCTAATATTATATTTTTTAAAAATATAAAACTCTCTAGAATTAAAGATGAATCCAAATAAAACTTGTAGTAGTAGTGAGTAGAGTGGAAAATTTTTTTTTTTATTTTTTTTTATTTACAGTCACCCCGCCCGACGCTATATAACAGACTGCCGGATATCCAGTTAACTTCCAGCCGGATATCCGGTATCCAGCCCATCCCTAATCTATACTTCTTATCTTTTCTATATATATGTATATAAGTATATATATATATATATATATATATATAGTATATATATATATATATATATATATATATATATATATATATATATATATATATATATATATATATATATATATATATATATATATATATATATATTGGAAATAAAAATTAAAGACTATTAACTTAAATATAATGGAAAACCCCCAAAAGAGGGAGGGGGTATGTTTACGTTATTAATTTGTATCCTTCAGGTCCCAAGCCGTAGTGCCAAAATATTGCACACAGCAGGCCCAGGAGTGACATCGAACAGACATCAAGACTCCAGTTAGAAGCGAGAAACAAAAACTGGGGTTGTTAGAGGGCAAATCAGGTCCAATCCTCAGAGGATCTTCCCGAAACCCAGGACTCGCAGTGCTTCTGAAGCTGCATCGTCCCTCCGTCCTTAGTCCTCGAAAGTAATTTGCAACATGGCCCCTTTGAAGGTATGAATTGGGTCAAAGCCACTTTTTCCATTGGGTTCTTAATAAGATTAGTAAACGTTTAGGAATAATTGTGCGACCATTCACGTTGTGCCAGTTTATGTGGATGTTTACTGGTCTATAAGTGGTTAAAATTTGCCCTAACATCCTAAGACTTATCAAAGAATCGTGGCATAGTGGGTGGAGGTTCTATTAGCAGGAATAACATTAGTTTTGAGATTACTATTATATTATAATTATCACCTGCTATTTGCTATTATTATTTTATATCATTATTCTTATTGAGTTATCATTTTTATTTCATTATTAGTATTATTATTATTTAGCATTAGAGTATTATCATTATTTTATATTATTATTATTGGATTATTAATACTTTGATTTTTTTTAGTTTATTACTATTACTTTATTTATTGATTTTAGTAGGATTGCAATCCGTATTTTAAATTTTTTTTTCAATATTTTTTTCATGTTTCATTAATTCTAAATAAAACTTAACTATATTTTTATACGAAACTGGGTCTCTTTAATTATTAATTTCTAAATTGTAAATAAACAGTCGTTTGCATTATTTTCTTATTTTTTGGGGGAGCCTTGTGTTAAAGCGTTAGGAAAGAGTGAAATTGTCAAGGTTCCTTAGTGGAAGTTGAGTAGGTTGACAATCAAGTTATGTTATATCTATATTGAAAGTTAATACAATAATTGGTGGGAAAAGAAGACTCTTTCCTCTAACAAATTTTTCCTCAGCAGCATAGCTTGGCTCTTTCAAAAGGAGGATTGTCAGAAATCATAATCCATTGTGGTTTCTAGCCATCAGGTCAAGGAGACTTCTTCAGAGTCCACGGAAATCATCAGAGGAATCACTGCTCTGGAGAACTCCTGGAGGAGGCGATTGCTTCCCAAAATTCTAGGGTAAGCAGTTACCAATTTTCATGAAATATTTACATAGTTTTTTATATTTTATATAATATATATATATATATAATATATATATATATATATATATATATATATATATATATATATATATATATATATATATATATATATATATATTATATATATATATAAATATATATAATATATATATATAATATATATTATATATTATATATATATATATATATATATTATATATATGGTAGCGTTTCCATTATCCGTCATATGTATCTAAAAACTATAATGCTATCAGTAAAACGAGAATACATTTTGCTGGGAATGCGTCCAAAGTTTGCCCTGGAAATGTAAAAAAAAAAAAAAAAAAAAAAAAAAAAAAAAAAAAAAAAAAAAAAAAAAAAAAAAAGAGCTTTCTCTTAAAAAATTCCAAAAAAGCTACATCATAACCAAGACAATTTTAAATCGGGGTAAAATTTCAACATAAGAAAATGTAAAATTAATAAAATAATAAAAAAATTATTGTTAATTAAATATAGTTAATATGATAGAAGGCCTATTTTAGGGCAGACCTTTTTATTGGTTTCTCGATTAAAATAAATAGACTCTATTAAATTTTTGCTTTTTTTTTTTTTTTGTTACTAAAGAATACCCCAAGGGTATACCGCACGATGGCAGGAGTCGGTGTCTCTCGGCCTTCCGGGGAACTACGGGGTAGGACTATCCCCCCTCCGGGGGAGGGTCTCCGGAAACCCCCGCTCTTTGGTATTTGGGTGTCGCGGGGTTCCTCCGCCCCTCCCCTTTACGGGTATGGAAAACGTCCCCTTATGTCCCCTTCGGCTCGAGCCCCCTAGTGTGCAGTCTAGAGCAAGGTTTAATTTGAGAATTCTATTATTTATCAAGCGACTATAAAATGGTATCTAAATAGGCTTTCTAATCATATTTACTATATTTATTAAACAATAATTTTTTTATTATTATTATTATTTTTACATTTTCTTATGTGAAATTTTACCAGGATTCCAAAAATGTATTCTTCCTTTTCGCTGTAAAGCTATTGTAGTTTTTGAGATATATATAAAAAAAAAATTTTTTTTTTTTTTTTTTTACATTTCCAGGGCAAACTTTGGACCCAGCATTCCAGCAATGTATTCCGTTTTACTGTACCCAATAATAGTTTTTAAGATACATATGCGGGATAAATCTGGAGACTGGCATATATATATATATATATATATATTATATATATATATATATATATATTATATATATATATATCACCCACCTTTCTTTCCCAAGACTGGTGGTAAGGTGCGTAACATGCACTGGAAACAGAAATGTTGTAGAAGAATATGACACAATATGAAAACAAACCTCAGACTTACCGCACCCTTTATATATATATATATATATATATATATATATATATATATAATATATATATATATATTATATATATATATATATATATATATATATATATATATATATATATATATATATATATATATTATATATATATATATATATATTATCTCTATTAGATAAATATATAAATACAATTTTTTTTTGGATGTTATACAATACCTAATATATATATATATATAGTATATATATATATAGTATATATATATATATATTATATATATATATTATTATATATATATATATATAATATATATATTAATCACCCAATTATAGGGGAATTAGTTTATTGAGTATTGTTGGGAAGAAATATGCTGGTGTTTTTGTCGAAAGAGTGCGTCGAGTGATTCGGCCTCCTCCCCACCTAAATCAGTATGAGAGGACCCCAACCATTCAGTGTTGTATACATTGAAATCCCCCAAATAGAGAACCTCAGTATTTGGATGAGAAGATATAACAGTCTCGTGAGAAGTAGTAAGGTAATCAAAAAGGCACGAAAATTTGATCTGTTAGGAGAACAGTAGCAGAAGCATAAGATTATTGTAGTAGAAGGAAGAAAGATTTTAAGCCACAGAACATCAAAGTTAGGAGATTCGAGATTCTCGAGACGTGTTCAGGAGTGTTTATGTTTACATAGGCACATACTCCACCCTTCAGACGGAAATTATGAAATAAGTTATAGTTGGACATATTAAAAGAGTTAGAGGATGAATTCCTAGCCATCTGGGTCTCAGACAGGATCAAAAGTTTAGGGTTAGAGTTAGAGAGGTGGTATTCCACGGATGTAGAGTTAGATTGCAAGCCATGGATTGTGGGTGTAAAAAAGCGAAGTAAGGCTCCATGCTGTGCAAATTTGCCATCATACATGCAGATACAACCACCACAAACAAAAACTACAGATAAAAACAAACAGACAAAGAAACAAAAACAAAACAAAAAACAAACGTTAATCAGGTTAAAATTATACACACACTAAAACCTAAATTTAAAACCGTAAAAGTTAAAACGCTAAAATCGTATATAATGTAAATATGTAAAATATGAAAAATCTTAAGGTTAAAAACACTCACGCACGAACAAAAGAGAGAGAAAAAAGTAAAAAAAAAAAAAAAAAAAAAAAAAAAAAAAAAAAAAAAAAAAAAAAAAAAAGAAAATAAAAGATAAAACCATATATTACATCCAATGTTTAAAAAAAAAATAATAATAATAGAGAACAAACTAAAACTTAACTTAAAATTTAGGATGGCAAAATTTTCCGTTGAAATCCTCATCGACTGTAAATATTAAACACTAAAACACTTCACAAAGAATTAAAACAAAAATACCAAAACAGCACCAGAGACATCCAAATTAAAACTTGAGATATAATATTTAAAAACTTAAAAACTTTAATTAACACAATAAATCAAAGAAACATTTGGAAAAACAAGCACACACGTCTTCACAGTACAGGCGTCAACTATCAAATATTCAAGGAGGGGGTGTTACACACCTCAGAATCGAACAACTAACGTAAATTACGCAGATGAGCGCAGACGCAGGCTTTGAAGTAGGGGATATTAAATTCAGCAGGAAACAGAAGATTGAAGAGAATTCCACAGAACAGAGGTGGCAGGAAAGAAGGAAGCACCGCAGCGAACTAGTCTGGAGTTACCAATATCAACACAAAACTCATGTGCAGATACAGCACCCCTTGTGCTACGAGGGTGACGTAAAGGTGGTGGTACGCGTGTTATAAATTCCCTCGAACACCTACCACTACAGTACTTATAGAAAAGGGATAAAGCACCAACATCCCGCCGCAAAGATAGAGGGTCAAGTGAACTGGAAAGTACGGAACAATTTATAGGCCTTTTGGCCTTTGACTCGACCCTATCTAAAAGCCGGGTGAAACCAGAGCCCTCTTCAGATATGAGAGCAGTATTCCATACATGGGCGGATGAGGTCCTTGTATAGCTGGAGAAACTGAGAAGAGAAAAAAAATCTCGCAGTCTAAACAGAAATCCCAGTTTCTTTGAGGCCACCCTAGCAACCATTGTGATGTGAGGTTTCCAAGACATTTTTTTGTTTATGTTATGGCCAAGGATGTTTATATTATCAACAGGAGAGACGAGAGAACCGTCGAAAGAGATGGGAAAGTTAGAAGGTGTCTTAGAGAGGGAGATTTGTAGAAGTTAGGTTTTTAAAGAATTGAATTTCACAAGGTTGAGACGACCCCATCCGGAAATTCTATCCAGATCAGCGAGAATAGAATTCGAAAAGATTAAGACGAGACGCAATTCTAGAAGTAAAAGAGGGAGCAGAATTGAAATGAGATGAAGAATGAAGGGTCGAGTCATCGGCATTTGAGTGGATAGAGTTTGATGTGCAGGTGAGAAGATCATTAAAAGAGTAAAGTAGGAGATAAGACAGAACCCTGAGGAACACCACTATTGACAGAAAAGGAAGAAGAAGTCGCCCCATCAACAGCAGCCGATATTGAGCGATTTGAAAGAAAACTAGACATAAGTAAGCTAAGGGAAATAGGAAACCCAAAGGAGGGGAACCTGGAGAGCAGTAACGCGTGCCATACCCAGTCAAATGCTTTAGATATGTCAAGCGCCACCACGCAAGTCTCCCCGTAGTTCCAAAGGGCGGAAAACCATAAATCAATAAGATTTAAAGCTGATTTTATGGAATGAAGCATTCTTCAATTCAAACGGGCCTACCACGCCGCCATATTGTTTGTTTACATTTTTGCGTAAGCACGTCCTAAATTCGGTATATATATAAATATATATATATATATATATATATATATATATATATATATATATATATATATATATATATATTATATATTATATATATATATATAATATAAAATATATATATATATATATATATATATATATATATATATATATATATATATATATATATATATATATATTATATATATTATTATATATATATATATATTATATATATATATATATATATATATTTATTCTTTATCTACCTTTTTTTTTCCAAGATTGGGAGTAAGGGCGCTACAATAACATCGGGAAAGAAAGCAGTAGGAGATATGACAAATGTTCGAAAAGAGCCCAGGCCTTACTCCCCCTCTGTATCATTAATTAGTGAAATCGTCACAGACAGAAAAATCCACCCTAGAGCTTCATGGACCGCGACGGACCCTCACTATGGTAATCGTCAATGTAAGGGTTATCCCTTGGCCCAGGTGTGCCACAACCATGCCCCCATACAAAACCCGCCATTCTTCTCCTATCATGCCACCTTTATTCTCGGGCCTCTGCCCAAACTCACATTCTCTCTCCTTCAGACATTCTCGTATCACCTACTCAAATCACTTCTCCTTCGGTCTCTCAGCCGGTCGGTTCCAACAACAACTTCAAAAACACAACATATACATCCACCCTGCTTAACCAACCGACTCATCATTCATCCTTATCCACAGGACCAAACCTCTCACAACTTTCATTTTTCTTCTCATATACCCCTATTCTTCACACACACAACTCTCTAATTACGTTCATTCCTCATTTTATCAATTCTTTTCACACCTAGCATGCTCCTAAGATTGTCAATAAAAAATTTGAACTTTAATATATAATTATTAATATCTCAAGAAAATAGTCTAACTAACTATAAAATAAAAAAGGTTAAAATAAAATCAATGGGTAAGGAAAATAAGAGAAATTAAAGAATTAGTAAATCACTTATAACATATTCCCACCACACAACAAAACACCAAACAACCACACAATACAAACACACAAACCAAACCAACACAACAAAAAAAAACACACACAACACAAAAAACAAATAAACACACATCTTTTCACACCCAACCAACCCAACACAACCACACCCAACAACACACACAAAACAACAACCCACCCTGCAACAACCCCACACACCACACAACACAACACAACCCCACACACCAACCCAACAACACCAAAACACACAAGCCCAAAACCACACCCAGCACACAAACACACCAACACACAAAAAAAACACAACACACCCCAACCCAACATCCACCAAACACCCAAACAATCTAAACCCCTAACACGGACACCACCCCCCATCCCAACCCCACTTCAACCAACCAACAACAAACAACACAACAAACAACAGCCACACACCAACAACCCCCAGAAAAAAACAAAACACACACAAACCCCCCCACACCACCACCAAAAACCCCCACACCACCAAGCAAAAACCAAATCCCCCATTTAACACATATAACACCATACATCACCACATCTCCCAAAAACAATACAATCAAAACCAGTGTTGTGCAAACTCCACAACACCAACCACCCACAAAACAACCCCCAAATAACACACCACACCCAACCAAACAATAACACCGCCTCCAACAACCAACCCAAAAAACCACCACCAACACCCAACCAAAACCAACACCACACAAAAACCCCAAACGACAAACACACCAAAAAACACCACCACACAATACACAAGTGCAACATTCTCACAAGAACCCCGCACATCAACACAAACTCAATCACAACCACACCAACACCCACACCCAACCCCCAACCCCCCGCTAAAAACACCTCATACTTAATAACAACCTCAACAAAACCCAGAAGATAAATTAGTACATCCAGCAGAAAACAACAACTAAAAAAACTGCTCCACCAAGAAAAAAATACTAACAACATAAGCTAACCAACATAAACAAGGAACATAGATACACTCAACATACAAACAAACACCACATAACCAAATTATCCTTAAATCTACCGTTTATTAACTCATCAAACCCCTCCTTTTTACATTAAGCTGCCAAATCTAACACATAAACACTACACAAATCCATCAATCAAACACTACTTTAATACCAGAATTTCGCCACACATAACCAAATCCCACCAACTAATAATAGCAGAGTAACCCTCAACCATCTCCACATTCTCCAATACATCTCTAACACCATTTCCTGCCAAAACACAAAAACAATTCACCCACCATCGAAAATTCTTTACATAACCACATCCGATATTACAAATATGAATAACCAAAGAGAAGACATAACACAACCCAGTCTCACTCCGCTATAATCCTAAAAAAATCACCATTGACACCATTCATATTCTTACACACGCATAAATACACGATATCGTCATACATACGTTTTGATTTCACATTCAGAAAGACAATACCACACAACATATATCACTAACAACCTGCCAATAAACAGATCCTCATAATAAACATACAATATCAGTACCGCCTGTTTGCAAAAATTCCAATAAACAACCTAAATTACAATTTATTCTTCTTCTCCCTTCAATTATACTCAAATCACTCTTGCTTCAATACAAAATGGTAAGAATTAATGAATTCACACATTCTCTACCACTTTCTAAAATACGCCACCTTGTTCTTCACACCAAATCAGTCCATATCAGTCACTCGACGCAACTTTCGCAACCAAAATACCCAGACCATTATACCTTCCCTACACAAAAACACATAATAAAACAATTATTCCCCTATAATTTCTACAGTTCACCTTCCCCTCTTCTCCCTTACCCTTATATAAGGGTACTATTACCGCTCTCCTCCATCCCTTGGGAACTAATACCCTCCATAAACTCTTTATTACACAACTTCCAAAATCTAATCAATTTACCACTCTTTTCCCCGGGGGCCCCCCCTTTCCCCATTCTGATCATTTCACCAGTAATTTTCATCTATACCTGCAAGAATTTTACCACTCTTCAACTTTCTCACTCTACCCATTACCTCCTCCTTACTAATAACCTCATCCCCAAAATACCTATTCTTCCTTGCACCATCAACCTACACACATTCACTATCACCTCATTCATTACTGTTAATGTTTGCAGATTTTGAAGTGTATCTTTCCACACTCGCCTCTCATCCATTTCATCAGGTTTACAAAAGCACCATCCCTTATTCATTATTCTAAGGCAGGTTCCCCTTATTCTCATTCTTAACCTTTCGCGCTTTCCTTCCAGAAGAGCTTCCTATTCCTTCGTAAGTCCCCATTCATCCTCGCTTCCAAAACTGTTCATTTACCTCTTGTTTTTCTCCTATGTATGCACCTTTTAGTATTTCTTTTTTCCTCCTTATATTAATTCCAAGCATCTTGTTCTTTTGAAGACTTAAGCATTTGCTTTTAGTTACATTCAACCACGCTTCTTTTTTTACCTTTAACCGCTTTCATCACCTCTTCATTCCACCATTTACTGTTAACATTCTTACTTTCCTACTTTAGCAACATCGCAACTTCTCTTGCACTACTAACATTGCTTCCTTCATTGCCCCCAGATTTGTTCAATTATCAACTTGTTCACATTCACCGATTTACTAGCGAGCGCTCTAACATACTTATCCTTATTTGTCTTGTTCACTTAAACTCTCACTCTTATATTACCTACTTCCTTTCGTATCACCTTCCTCCTCCATCCAAGCCCCACTAAACTTAATTTTACAATAGAACAACATAATGATCCGATAATCCCATTCCATAAAAACCACTCAACATGACCCTATACACCATCCAATAACAATACCATTCAACATACATTTTCTTACACAACAAAACACAAAATCAATCATACTTTTCACTTCGATTAACCATCTCTACCTACACCAATTCTGGTATACTTATGGATACTCTTTGTGTTTAAAGAAAATGTATTTTACTTACACACATACCTCTTCTTTACAGAAATACAATCACCTTCCTTACCATTCTCATTTTCTACCCGCCACCCCAAAACCACCTGTTATACCATCCTTTTTTTTGATTTCAACCTATCCAAAACCATTCAAGGTCCCCTAAACACTATCAATTCTGAAGCTGCTTCTCACCCCATCCAGAACAATCATTCAAATTATCCAAAAAAATCGTACCTCTTCAACGTTTCCCTCAGATAGACCATACGTTCACAACCACACAACCTTGACCTTTTTCAAACTTAAATTTAACAATTAGAAATTCTAGGACTCACGCACACAAAGTCTACCATAGCTTTGTACCACAGGTCACTCATCAAAATTTCAACTCCTTCTCTCTTCCCTCTATTCCTTTCCACACCAGCAACACACATATTTCATACCACACACTCATTTTCACTGTTCCTTTCATCTTTTGTTTTTCAGTCACAGCGAGCAAATCCAATTTGCTCTTTTTAAATACATCCACCACCTCTCTCCTCTTCTCATCAACATTATTCCTCTGACATTCCATGTAACCCATTACGATTCATACAAATATTCGCAACGAAGGATAGAAGGGCCAGATATATCACAAAGTGATACAACGAAACACAAAATCATTCTCAAAAAGCGCATGCAATCATTCATTAGCTTAGCACACCCAAGATAGGTTAAGGATCAGTTGCAGACAGACCACAACAACCTACCATCCATCCCTTAGTTCGCCTTCGTCGCACGCAAGGACATTACAATGTGGGCAATTCTTTTCTCCCCCACACTAGAGATTATGAGTAGTAGAGATGTTCTGGAAGGGGTTATCTAGAAGAGGGCGTGATTGTAATTTAAGTAGTGTATATGATATGTGGATCAATGGTCGTCTATAAGTAATATGTTGCATGGAGGATGAGTGTGTAAAAGAATATGAACGCAAAACGAGAAAGGTGCACCAATTAAAAAATGTGAGGACTAATAATATATTATAATTATATAAATATATATATAAAATATAAATAATAATATATATATATATATACTAATCAATATTTATATATATATATATATATATAATATATAAAAAATATATATTTAATATAATAAATATTATTATATACTATTTTTGGATTTGGAAGTTGTGTATGTAATAAAGCGTTTATGGAGGATAAAGTTCCAAGGGATTGGAGAAAAGCAGTAATAGTAACCCTTGTATAAAGAGGTAAAGGGAGAAAGGGAACTGTAGAAATTATAGGGGATAAGTTTATTGAGTGTGCTGTAGGGAAGGTATATGCTGGTATTTTTTGGGTCGAAAGGAGTGCGAGTCGAGTGACTGAAGGTCTGATTGGTGAAGAACAAGGTGCGTTTTAGGAGTGGTAAGAGGATGTGTAGAGAAGTCAAAATCTTTAAACAATTAAGACAAAAAATGATTCTGAGGAAAATGAGGGGGAGAAGAGATAAATTGTTATTTAGGTTTTATGGATTTGCACACAGGCGCGTTAGATAAGTTAATAGGGAAGCGATAATGCAGGTTAGTGATATAATGGTGTTGGTTGGTAGGCTTCTGAATGGAATCAAAAGTTATGTATGACGATAGTGAAGACTGTGTGTAAGATAAATGGTGTCAATGGTGATTTGTTTAGGATTAATAGCGGAGTAAGGACAGGGTTGTGTTTATGCTCCTTGGTTATTCAAGTTTGTATATGGATGGGGTTATGAAAGAATTTTAGGTGGTGGGGATGGCAGGAATGGTGTTAGAATGGTGGAGAATGGAGTTGAGTGGAGGGTGCCCTACCTATTATATGCGATGATTTGGTCTGGTGGCGAATCTGCAAGAGAGTTTAGAGGGGGATTGATAGGAGGATTTGGCAGAAGGTTGGAGGAGTGGGCTTGAAAGTAAACGTGGATAAGAGTTAAGGTTATGGTTGGAGGAGGACACTCCTCCCAGTGTGAAGTTAGTTAGATGTGTGGAGCAGCTAGAACAAGTGTCTGAGTTAAATATTTTTAGGGGTATATGTTAGGATTGAGAGGAACGGACGATGCAGAGTGTAGTAGGAAAGTCTGTGAATGGCAGGAAGTGGTGTGCACAATTAAATCGTGGTGATGCAAAGGACTAAGTCTGAGTGTGCTAGCGGTTGTCTTACTTGAGGGTATGTTGTTTACCTGTGTTATTGTATAAGGTAGATGAGACTGGTCATAGAAATAAGAAGTAAAATAGATCTTAAAGTTACAATGTGTCAGATGGACAATCTTAGGGGGTGCTAGGTGTAGAGAAGAAATTGAATAAAGAGAGGAAATGAACGATAATTAGAGAGTGTGTGGTGTTGAAGAGGAGGATAAATGAGAGAATAAATGAAAGTATGTTGAAGATGGTTTGGTCATGTGGAAAGATAAGAATAAGAATAAGACAGCGTAATAACGTTAAGCAGAAGAGAAATAGATAGAAGTGAAGTGTGTTGGGACACGAACCAGGCTAGAAGTAAGAGACCAGCAAAGAGAACAAGTAGAAAGATTGAGTCAAGAACAGTGAACGAATGTACTAAGAATAGAGAGAAATAGTGAGTTGAAACAAGAGGCAACGAGAAATAAAGGTGCAAATGATAGAGAAAGAAAGAATGGGCAGGGTTATTGTAATAGGAAGAGGACAAAATATGGTTGTGCGGCACCACCTGAGGCCAGGCGGAACAAAATAGAAACAACTTAAACAAATTAGCGATTTACCAATAGTGCTAAGGGTCCCGTCGCGAGGATAAATCATCCAATTGATGCATACGTGGGGTATCGCTTCTTAACATGTCTTTGAAAAGCACTCACTAATTTAGAATGTCAGAACATCGCTGAAGGACGACGATAAGGTAAGACTTTACTTTATCGACGTATTAGATACTGAATAATCTCCTACCTTTCTTTATATAGGATTCATTGATTACAGCACAAATAGCCAGTCAAATCTTAAGTGTTTAAGAGATCGCTTTCCCAAAGAAAGAAAGCAAAGTAAGTGAAGAATACTACGAGAAGCGTGTATCTTTTTTTTTTAGACACCATTTGGATATAAGGGTATAACTGAATATAATATATATATATATATATAATATATATAATATATATATAATACTAAATTTTCTTTTAAATCAATAATAATACTATAATATATATATATATATATATTGAGATATATTAGGAGAAAGGTATTATGCTTCGAGAAATATTTAACAGGTCGAAAACAGAACGCTAGCGTGAGTGACCTGAAGAGCACTGATTAGGTGAGAAACCAAAGCGTTGCCGATTATAGGAGTGTCAGAAGGAAATAACAAAGAGAAAATGTAGTGGCAATAACAAAAAATACTATTAATTAGATAGAACATAGATAGCTCACATAATAGACGGAGAAAGAAGAATAACATAAATGTAATTATTACCGGATTTTTAAATGAGAAAAATTTGCAACAGAGCGTATGATAGATAATAATAAGGGAAGACGAGTCAATAATCGGCAGGATAAGTCATAAATGATATATGGTGTTGAGGTGGTAGGACTTCTTGATAGGAATTCAAAAGTTGTATGACGATAGTGAGGCGTGCATAAAAAAAGAAAGCCATCCGTGTGTAAGAATAAATGGTGTCAATGGTGATGGATTAAGGATTAAATAGCGGGAGTAAGACAGGGTTTGTGTTATAGTACTCCGATTGGTTATTCAATTTGTTATATGGATGGGTATGAAAAAATTCGAGGTGGGGATGGCAGGAAATGGTCTTAGAAAATGATCGAGAATGGAGATGAGTGGAGGGTTGCCCATACCTATATCATAGCGGATGATCTTGGTTACTGTGTGAGCGAAATCATGAAGAGAGTTTGATGAGGATTGGTTAGAGAAGAATTTTGCAGGAGTGTGTTAAACAGTGAGGGGCTTACAGTAAACAGATAGATAAGAGTAGGTATATTGGTTGTGAGTTGAGAAGACACATCCCTCAGTGTGAAGTCCTATGAATTAGATGGATGCAACAAGCTAGAACAAGTGGTCTGAGGTATATTAAATATTTAGAATGGTATATGTGGATGACGAAGGGAACGGACGATGCAGAGATGTTAGTACGGAAAAAGTCCTGTGAATTGAGCAGAAAAGGTGGCTGGTGAACAATTAAATCGTTTGAAAAGTGGAAATGAACAAATGAAGACTAAAGTTTGAGTGTGTGCATAGGTCTTAGGACATTGAGAGGTATGGTTGTTACCTGTGTTTATTAGTTATGGTAGTAGTGAGACAATGGTCTGGAATAAGAAGTATAAGATCTAAGTATCATGTGTATCTGGTAAGAGAGTGTGTGATTGTTGGCTAGGTGTCGAGAGATATATGATTATAAGAGAGAAAATGAGAGAGTAGACAGATATATAGAGAGGGTGGAGAATGTAGGTAGTGAAGAAAGGGGGATAAATGATAAAGAGAAATAATGAAAGTATGTGGAGATGGTTTGGTCATTGAAGGCATGAATGTGAAAGGTACGGAATTGGTTATTAGCGGAAAATGAATATAGTAGAAGAGATGTAGTATGGACCGACCGGCTGGAAGAGAGAACACGAGAGAAAAGTGAGAAATTAGAAGAACGAGTGAACGAATCGTACTGAAAAGGAAGAGAAATGTGATGTTTGGCAGAGGCGAGAGTAAAGGAGTCGCAGATGATCAGAAGAGAATTGAGCGGGAGAGATCTTCTGTAATAGGGGCATGAGTTGTGGCCCCACCATAGGGCACAGGGAGAGATGAAACCCTTTACAATGAACACGACTTTATACAACATAGTGAGGGTCCGTCGCGGTCCCATGATGGCTCTAGGTGGATTTTCTGTCTGTGACGGCTCTACACTAATTAAATGGTAACAGAGGGAAGGCGAGTAAGACTGGCTTTCTTTTTCGACGTTTGTCATGTTTCTCCTACTGCTTTTCTTTCCGATGCTTTGTACAGCACCTTACCCCAAATCTTGGGGCAAAGAGGAAGAAAAAAGAAGGGAAAAGAAAGAATAATATATATATATATATAATATATATATATATAATAAATATTATATATATATATATATATATTATAATAATATATATATATTATATTATTATATATATATTTATATACTATATTATTATATATATAATATTTATATATATATATATATATATATATATATATAAATATATTATAATATATATATAATATATATATTATATATATATATATATATTATATATATATATATATATATATATATATATATATATATATATATACTATATATATCTATATAATATATATATATATCTATATATGATATAATTAATATAATATATCTATATATATATATATATATATATTATAATATAGTATAATTATAATAACAGAGGCGACTCGTGCTACTCGTGCTCGGCACGAGTTAACATTATAGAAGAAAACGATAAATTTTTGCAAATTTTATAATATTACGATAAATTTCTCTTATTTTTTGCGAAAGATTTGGTCAAATAAATGAAATTTTTACATAATAAAATATAAAAGAATATGCAAAATTGAAACGAAAAAAGATAAGAACCCGTATTAAATAACGCTTTTAACCCCATTAAAATAGGCCCCATATTCGTAATAGCCTCAAATCGATCAGAAGATGGTGTCTAGTGATTTTTAGGAAGTGCTTAAAATTGTTTAAAACCCAAAATAAATGATTAATACTTGATATTGTTTAAATAATATTCTTGGAAAGAAATAATTCAAATACAAAATAAAGAAAATTAATTTTTTTACCTCAGCAGTACTTTTAAAGAAAAAAAAAACAACTTGAAATATTATAGTTAATCATGGAATTAACTATAAATTAAAGAAACGTTTAAGATAGGAATAACTCAAGTATTTTATTTATACTATATATAATATATATAATATATATATATTATATATATATAATTATATATATATATATTATATATATATATATAATATATATATATATATTATTTAGTGATGCACCGATACCCATGGGTATCGGTATCCGATATCAGCAATTTTGTGATAATCGATATCGGTTAAAATTTTTTGCCGACCTTAGCTTTAACCCGATACCAGCATTTTGCTGTCTTTAAATTTGATTAATATATACCGTATATATTATATATCATATAAACTGCATACAAAACTTTATTTGTTTATTTTTATTGTATATAATAAATATAATATATATTATATAGTAATAATATATATATTATATATATATATATATATATATAATAAATATATATATATATAACTGGTTATAGTATATATATATATAATATATATATATATATATATATATATTATATATATATATATAATATATATATATATATATATATATATATATATATATATATATATATATTTATATAATATAATAATTCTAAATCTTTATATATATTAGGGATGTACCGATAGTATAGGTATCGGTATCGGCAGTATATCGGCTTTTTTGGAGGTATTCGGTTAATATGGCCGATACTTCTTATTTTTTGGGTGAAGAATTATGAGAAACTTTCAGATTCAATAGCACTATGTAACACAAAAAAATGTTTCTTTTTATTTTTTTATTGAATCTTATATATTTTTGACGCTGAACACAGAAATGACCTTCATTTTTTTCTATCATCGATTCTTTGAGAGTTATTGCAATATTTATATGGAATTTTTTAAGGTTTGTTAATGAGCTACATTGTAGGTACGTATTACAATTATTTTGAAGGTTTAAATTTACGACAGTAACTTAACAAAAAGGACTTTTTACTTGATAAGATGCATAATAAATATCTACAAAATATTAAGGGGTTCAATGCTTTTACATAAGCCGAAAACCATGCTTACTTGCATTTAAAACGTGCAACGTTGATTCATCGTGGTTTTCTCTTGTGAATCGATTTTGCTTCTCTTATCAAAACCCACATATTAATTACCCATCATGGCACTATCCAAACGTCCCTGGTATCGCCTTTCCATTGTCTGAATATCCTGGTGCAATCTCTTTTCACCATAGTCTATATCTTCTCATCCAAATACTGAGGTTCCCTATTTAGGAGATTCAAATGTACACAACACTGAATGGTTGGGCGGTTTTCTCGCATACTGATTTAGGTGGGGAGGAGGACGAATCATTTAGTATTTCAACGATCTGAAGCAACTAATTAAAAAAAACCCACACACATTCCGGATCGTTTCAAAACCAATTCTTAAACACACTTGACCTATGTTTCACCACTAGTCCTACTCTCTATAAATACACCACCTTCGCTACTATTAGTAAAATCTGACCACAACCTTAAATCTCTTAATTTTAATACTTTCTTCTCTCCAACACTCCATCCTGCCCTACGTGTTTTTTCTTTCACTTTGATCGGGCCGATTGGGGGCCCTTGCGTTGCTTCTACGCTAACATATAATTGGAATGACTGCCTTGCCTCTGGTGACGCTTCAGCTTCTACCGATTAAAGGTGGAAAGCTTTTTATCGTTGATGGGATATGAGCAGGCTCATATCCTTCTTCGACTAAAATCGTTCTCTTCTCATAAATTCCATGTTCGATCCGTACTTGGGTCTCTGGGCCATTCAGGCTAGGGAGACCCCAGTGTCGGCATTGGGGGATGGAGAAAATTCTTGTTCTCTATCACTCTCGCTAATTTTCAATTCAGCTAGAAATCGTATGCAGGGGATTACTCTCGAATGAAACAAAGCGGCGCTTTCATCAAACGAAAGTGCGCATAACCTACCTTTTATTTTCTCCTACTGGACAAAATCTTCTGGCCTCGCCAAAAAATCTCTTAACAACTTCTGTAATCTGCCTTTCCTCCTTTCATTCGTTCTGATGGTTCTGTTGCTTAATCTCCAGCTGGAAAGGCCAATCTCTTCGGCCTCCCTATTTTCCTCTTAACTCAAACACTTGGATGAAGTTCTGGCATTCCTCATCTCTCCTTCTCCTCTCAGGGTTTCCTATTGCCTTTGCCTAGTGATTAATTTATGTCGGGTGCATGGGGCTCCTGAAATCTAGAAAAAACGGTTAGGAAGGCGGTCTGCCCGGAGGCATTGCCTTCCCGTGTGGTGAGGAAGTGTGCTTTTCCGTGCTTGGGCCCCTCCCCTCGTTCAACTATATTCTCTATGTCTCGAACTAACACTTTCCCTCCAGTGTTGGGGAAGCACGCACCATGTCCAGCACGGTTCCGGAAAAAAAGGAATCCGCTTGATCCTTCTAACTATCGCCCAATAGCTCTCACTTGCTATTCATCTTAAGATTCTTTGAAACCCTTCATTTTCAAACTTTTCCATTTCTTAGATCATCTGGAATCTCATTCACTTTCCCCATTCGCCAGTACGGCTTTCGGTGCTCGATTTCTACTGGCGATATACTTTCCTATCTTACTTGTTTATTGGTTTTCCGCCCTTACGAACTACGGGAAGACTTGCGTGGTGGCGCTGACATATCCAAAGATTGACCGGGTATGGCAACGCGTCACTTAGCTCTCTCCAAGCTCCCTCTCCTTTGGGTTTCCTTCCTTCTCTCTTGCTACTTAATGTCGAGTTTTCTCTCTAAAATCGCTCAAAATATCGGCGTTTGTTGACGGGGCGACATTTCTTCTTTTCTGTCAATTATGGTGTTCTTTCAGGGTTCTGTCTTACTCCTACTTTATTCTTACTTTCATTATGATTTCGCACCTGCAACATCTAACTCTATCCATTTCGTATGCCGATGACATCGACCCTTCATTTTCTTACAAACTCATTTCAATTCTGACTCCCTCTTTTACTTCTTATAATTCCTCTCGTCTTAATCTTTCCGATTCTATTTCTCGCAGATTTGGATAGAATTTCCGGGTGGGTCGTCTCAACTCTTCCTTGTGAAAATTTAATTCTTTAAAAAACTCAATTTTAGACAAATCTCCCTCTCTAAAAACACCTATCAAACTATTCCTATTTCTTTCGAACGGTTCTCTCGTACTCTCCTGTTGGACAACATAAACACCTTGATCTTAACATTAACAAAAAAAATGTCTTTGGAACCTTCAAACACAACGGATTTGCTTAGGGACGGCTTTCAAAGAAACTGGAATCTGTTATAGACTTAGCGGAGAATTTTTTATCCTCTTCTTCAGTTACTCCAGGGCTATCACAAAGGCCTTTCATCACGCTCTTGTATGTAGTACTGACTCTCATAATCTGGGAGCTACTTGTTTCACCCGCTTGGACAGAGGTCGAGTCAAAGGCCAAAAGGACTTATAAACTGTTCCGTCTTTCCACTTCTCCTGACCCTCTATCTTATGCGGACGTGATGTTGAGTGCTTTATCTTCTTTTCTATAGGTAACCGCAGCGGGCAGAGTGCTCGAGGCGAACTTGCCACTCGCTACCAAACACCTTTACGACGCCCCGTAAGAGCACAAGGGGTGCTGTGTCTGCGCAATGAGTTTTGTGTAGGATATTGGTAACTACCAGGCTTAGTTCTCTTCGAGTGGCTTCCTTCTTCCTGCCACTCTTTTCTAGGAAACTCTCTTCCATCTTCTGTTTTCCTGCTGAATTTAATCCCCTCACTTCAAAGCTTGGCTCGTCGCTCTCTGCGTAATTATGCAGTTAGTATGGTAGCTTCTGAGACATGTAATAACAACCCCTCAATTTGAATAGGCAATCCGCCCGATGATGGTGGTAGAACACTGTAAAAAAAAAAATTTTCTTCACTTAACATCCCGTAAATTACTCTCGAAAAGTCAAATTGCACAGTGCAAATACCGCACCTTTAATGACATAGGAACACCCATTTTTTATTATAACAATCATGAGCCATTTTATCAGCTGTTTTGTAATCTGGATCTTTACAATTTCCTAAAAAATCCACTGAACCACATTACGGAATGCACACCAGGCATAATTTTCAATTATGCTTATCTTTTCCTTCAATTTCAAGGAATTAAGCATATTTAAGCAAGTTTCAATGAGGTCATCATCTAGAAAAGCAAAGAGAAAAACCTGCTAATATATATATATATAATATATATATATATATATAATATATATATATATAATATATATATATATATATATATATATATATATATATATATATATATATATATATTATATATATATTATATATATATATATATATATATATATATATATATATATATATATATAAAAGTAGCTGCTACATATATTTGAGGAAACATACCTTTCATTTCTTCTTTTATACGTCATGGACTTGTTATAAAACAATTTTACTTACAGAAGGTGTGGTGAAGGTATAGGATAGTTTTCATTATGAGGAACTGGGGTTCTGGATAAGGGAATATCTTTCACCATGCAGAAGTAGCAGTCATCATAGTGATTCGTTGGCTCTCGCCATATTCTGGGAATAGCAAAAGGCCTTGCTTTTCTTGTTCCTTTTAGCCATCCTTCTAGGGTTGTTTTGCAACTTCCACATATAATGACCAGTGCTTATCTTAATCACTAATAGGCATACCAAAGTAGAGCCTGTACGCTATCCAATACTTGGTTTCCTTCACAATTTTGGTGGAAATGTGCTTAGAACTAGAATAATATCAACACGCATAACAAAATGAATCTGCCAACGTTTTACACTGTCTACTTGCAATTTAACAAATGTTTTTATTATATTACTAATATTCTGAAAATTATAAAAGAAATTTAAGTTTGGTACCTACTTCAATTATATCATTGCACTGGAAAGTAGTTAAACAATGGTACCGTATATATATAGTTATATATATATATATATATATTTCATATAATATTTATATATATATATATATTATATATATATATATAATATATTATATATATATATATATATATATATATATATATATCAGGGATGGGGAACGTCGGGAGTTGAGCGTTTTCAGGGGTAAGAGTCGGAGTCGGGAGTCGAGTTAAAAAAAAAGATTGTGGAGTCGGAGTCTGGGAGTCGATAAAAAAAAAAAACGACTCCTTTCGACTCCCAAAACAATTTTTTGTATAAAACTTTTTATTAAAAAAATTTTGAAAAACTTAAATTGAATTTTTATTAAAAAGACGTACATTTTTTATTTTGACATTTGTTTGTAGCCAATTTAAGTTGTTTATTTTTAACTGGTTATAAAATAAAATGTACTTGACTACTTGTGTATTTGTGCATTAACGAATTATCAACAGCGAGCGATGCTATTAATAATCATACAAAATTTAAAGTTAAGTAGAGTACATAACTGATTTTAAAATATAGTCACACCAATTATAAGATAGTTGCAAGTTAAGCTTAAAAGAATCGGAATAGATATCTATACATTTATTGTACAAAACAAGTTGCTTGGCGCTCACGTTGTGGTTTTTTGTCAGCATTTCAAATATTTCCGTACCTAATTGCCGTGAATTTCTAATATATATTTAATTTCTTTGTGTATAGACACGCGAATTATAATCTTATCTACCCACAATCAGTAAGTGGTGGGTATATTAATTTTAATAAATAATTATTCAGTTTCATAAAATATAAATAAATAATCAGTTTGATAAACATAATTATTTTTCTTACGTTTGGCAGGGGTTTGTAGTTTGTGAGCAAATGACCTTGATTATTTTGATTCAGTAAGTGTTACCAGCGTTATATATATATATATATATATATATATATATATATATATATATATATATATAGATAAATATATATATATATATATAATATATATATATATATATATATAATATATATATATATATATATATAATATATATATATATATATATATATATATATATATATATATATATATATATATATATATATATATATATATATTATAGCGGCGAGACGGGGCAAACCCTGCCAATAGTCGAAAAAAATAAAAGAAAACCTTAAGCTCAGAAAGCTAATAGGAAAGAAAGTGATCGACTGATCAGCAAGAGAGCGCCAGCCCAGCCGTTTGCCGCAACTCTTTTGCAGGAAATAAAAATGAAAAAAGAAGGAAAGATCTCTGGATACTCTCTGGATACTCTATGTGTTGCTAAGGGGACTATCTAGTAAATAAAACGCAGACACACAAGTTCATATAAAATATATAATTAAAAAAAAATTGATATGTACAGAATTGTGCTTTGCACGATAAGTTTCTTTATACAAAAAATACAAATTATAGTGGCCAATTAACGCTGACGGGATCGCAGAGGTAATAAAATAGTATTACAAAAGCGATCCATACATTTATATAAATATAGGCGTATTCTTGCGAAGATAAACAAAACAAGTATAACTTATTCAATTGTGTTAATCGGTCAAAATCGAGAATCAGCAAAATATTGTGATAGGAAAAAATATAATTATCGCGTATGTAACATATAGACATTTAAATCAATACAAAAAATATTAGAATCCCAAAATTATTATAACTAAAAAACAAATTATGTATAATATCTAAAAGTCAACCCTGAGCATGCATAATACTCAAAACACCCCCATATACATATGTGTGTACTTATAACAAAGTAATCTTTCTTGGCTAACAATGATGCTGAACAATTCTTTCAAGCGCTGAACAATGAAATCTTTCGTAAGCCAAAATGCTAATGAAGAGAATTATTATGGTTGAACGTATTTACGCA
>JABUQX010031237.1:22500-30000 GCA_015478945.1 Trachelipus rathkii | reverse complement strand
TGTATATTATATTATATAAAAAGTATTTTAGAGTAGGTAGAGTAGAGATTAGTTGAACTGAGTTAAATTGATTAGAGTAGGGTAGAGTAATTGTTACGGAAAGTATTGCAGTAGTACAATTATTAATGTTAAAACACAACTCATCTATTATTATTATTAAACCTTCAGCCATTTTACTTCGTGATTATCATTATTTATTTCAAGCCATCCGAAGAAAGATACGTAGCTCTCCCCCCCGTTACTATATATATATATCTTATGATATATCTAGCACAATCTTAGGATAGTATATAGGTGACCTATATCATCAGTTTTATATACTGCAAATTAGGGAAATGAGTTAATGCACCTATCAGATATTATATATATATAATTATCATATATAATATATATATATATGTACAGTATATATATATATAATCGTTTACGTATGAGTATGTATATATATATATATATTATATCTATATAGAATATTTATGGTACTCATAGAAATATTATAATGATAATACATATATAAATATTATATATATCTGGTATAATAAAATTAATATAACATATAATTATAAAGTATCTTAAATTGGTTAATTTATTATTATAAATAAAATATATAATATTTATAATATTATATATTATAATAAAATATACAATACAATGTAAACCCGGGTTATGTTTAATATTTTATTAGAGGAGGATTGTCATTTTGAATGTGTTGTGTGGTGTGTGTGTGTGGTTTTATTTATCCCGACTGTAAATTTGGATTGTTACCAGGTGTGAATAATGTTTAGGCAGGTATGTATATTTAAGGTGCATGAAAACACGATACATTGATTTTTGAACACGTCTCAAGTAGAGTTTTGTGAATTAATGATAACGGCCAATAGTACAACTAATTGTATTTTTTGTAATATTATCACTTATATATTATTACTGAACTATATTATACTATATCATATATATATATATATATATATATATATATATATATACTATATCTATATATATAGTATATATTATTTTATAATTTAATTTCTAATAAAATTTGATCAGCTTTGAAAAATTTTCACTTTCCGAGTGTCGTTCAACAACAAATATTTTTAACAAAATGTGCCAACTGCAATTAATAATCATATAATGAATAATAATAATCAATAATAATAATAATAATAAATAATAATTAATAATATATAATAATAATAATAAAATAGAATAATAAAAATTGATGATAATCATAACTTTATCAAATGAATTATATTTGTTAATGCAAGAGATTATATAGAAATAATAAAAGTAAAATGGATTAAAAAATAATAATACACAATATTAATAAATAACATTATTTTAACCAAACATTATCCCAATCAAGAAGTGTCGTGAAACGCGAGAGAGAGATTGGCAATTCAAAATATGAAGGTTAGTTGAGATTTTATTATTATATTAGAATATTGAGTTTCATTTATGCACTATAATTAATATTGACTATGCATACACGACTATTTACTTATTTATTATTATTATTTATTAATTATTATTATTATCCATGGTACAGAAAAGTTGCTGGCCGAAAAATATCGGGATCACGAGCCCTTTTCTCTCGAATGTTGTCTTCTCAGTGCAATGAAGATGTTCCTCTGGCCATTATTGCGATAACAATTTTCCTTTCCAGCCATTCCATAGGAAGAATCCGGTGGGTAAGGTCAAGGTGACCTTGGTGGGCGAAAAGTCCATTGAAAAATGACCCAATCCTAAACAAGGACTAACTCAATACTAGTATGTTCGACTATGACACATTGCTGAACCGGAAGATTATCGATTAAACTCTATGCATTAGGGCTAGAGCTGCTAATACATCACACATAACAAGTAAAATAGATTAATCAAATTTCCTCGTCATCACAACCGATTAAAGAATTCACTGAAGATTTTCTAATAGACGCTCAGTACACCGAAAACTACAGAAGTTCATATTATAACTCGTCAAATGCAGCGTAATAAAACCAATAGTACTGGCATATACAAAATAAATATGAAGCTCTGCCGACAGAAAGATCGAAGTAGAAATAAAATAAAATCACTCATTGCTACAGCCAGATCACATAGTACAATCTTAACACAGCATTTAGAGAGTAACCATGCAAGTGAATACATGAAAGAATACCGACTACACAGACACGCTTACTACTAATTCCTCGCATTGGATGTTATTCAAGGATTCACCACTACGTTCGATAGGTCGAAGAATAAAAAAAGTTGGTCGAGGGTAAACCATCTAGAGTCATAAATAGCGGAAATTTCAAAACAAAGTCTCCGATTAAAAAAATAAGAACCATGTTTCGTCTGTGAGTAAAGATATATTAATATTGGTAGTGCATATTCAAGGAAGTGACAGTGATGACAATATTGATAAATGCGCGAGAGATGCAAAAGTTGTATGATTCGGAAACAATAAACGAATATGTGATAGTCAATCATATATACTATATTCATTATTGGAACTTATCATTGTTCTTTGCAGATTCTGCACAAGAGTAGTATTTAAAGTTTGGTCAAGCACTCCTTACAATGTCGTCGCTTTAGCAAACCCCCTTGATCAAAACTCAAAGTAATATTGAGCTTTTGGCGTACTCTTTAGACAACACTAGGATTAGGCAACAATTGTTGATTCTCGAAAGAAAACAATCTCAGTATGGAGTAATACTTCTCTCTAGGACATTACCTAATCCATCATCATACGGTTTCAATAAAACTAATAAAGGACTACTTACACCAGCACCGATAAAGAGAGACGCCAAGGCCAATATAAAGAAAGATAAACAGAATTCAATCTATTTTTCACAAAACCGATATTAATGGTCCTGCGACCGTTCTTTGTCCTTTAAAGTTCGCCAAACTTATTGGTTTTGGTGACTAAAAAAAAGTCATGCTCTATATATTAACTTCCAAGGAACATTCCAACTCATCTTACTGATTATTCAATTTCTTTTCCTTTCACAATGTATGTGTGTATAATAGTATTGTTATCTCAGGATACTTAGTTTAAGTCAAATACCAATAATTGGAATGGAGGACTTTCGCCAGGCTGTAAATCATGAGATGAGCGATGATGAATAACGCGAAATAGGGCATTCATAGATACAACGTAAAGAAACACACTCTCTAAACACCTTTTATCTATTTGATACGAGCTATAGAGGACGACTATTCCACACAATTCGCTAGATTTTTAGAAACCTTATAATAATACACGACACGTAAACAAGATTACCTATATAACGACTGAAAGAGCGCTCCCATTCATCGCATAATAAAGACGTGTACATAAACTCAACAATCGCAAAGATACGCAAAAACCTAAAACACCAATAAAACCTATACGATACTGAAATAAAACACGAAATTATGTCCTGCATTGTGCAAGAGGAATTAATAAGTCTCTCGCAATAAAATGCGAGCAACATTTGAGTCTATAATAACATTCAACTAAAACCACAATATTACAAACTTCTATACAATACCTTAAAAAAAAAGAAATTACTCACTCTGGTTTCACTAGTACATGAAAAAATAATAAACGGGTTACTTTGAAGAAAGGCCTATTAATCGGGATTATTACGTGAATAAAATTGCGTGACACAGAGTCAATCAAAACGTGCAAAAGACAAAGCGATTAGCAATACCAAGCAAATCGATAAGTCAAAAGTGAAAGCCGACACACTTAAATTAGTCAAAAATGAACTAAAAATAGATGGTGAAGTCTCAAATGACCAAAAGAAAATCGCAGATACACTCAATAAATATTTCGTTAATATTGGAACTGATCTATTGGCCAAAGAAGTAGACTTTCGTTACACCTTTTAGCTTCAATGCAATTCTCAATCTATGCGTTTTGAAAATATTACTCATCAAGATATTCAAAATGGTGGAACTAGGCCTTAAAAAGTAAAGTAAAAATGTGATATCTGGCACATAATAAATCCAAACCTACAAACTGCATGAGGACTGCGTTTGAAAACCAGAACACCTCATATTTCCATGATTTCAACCCAACAACTACCCCGGACTGTGCAGGCTTATTTCGGCATGCGCTTACTTCTCTCTCCTCAAGGTGCCAATGTCTGAACAAAACGCAGCTCGCGTCCGCAGAAGTTTCCCACATAACGTGTTTTAGGCTCCTATAATTTTCCAAAATATACAGGAATTGACAAAATCCCCTATCTCCTCATCCGAAAAATTACAAATCAGACACATATGAATACCAAACAAATCTCAATGGTGGCCGAAGAGAGAGAACAATACAGTATGCGACTGAATGGGAGCAAGTAACTAAAATATTTCACCCTGCAACTTTGTCTGAAATAGCACGATAACTTATAATCTTAGTATAACTAGAAGATAAAAGAACCCTATAAAATTAAATTAATGAAAACAAAAGTGTCATCTATGCCCCCTATAAATATTATCTAAGTAAATTTTCACGAAAGGTTTTAGAATCAGCAATAACCTTATAGGATATTCTCCTATTTACTTTGAATTGACTGTGGCTTTAACACATAACATGAATTATTACAGTAGTTTTAAAAATTTTTTCTGAAATAAATTGGAAATCAATTCAAAGCTAAATACATGGAAAAGTGTCCACATAAATAGTTATTTTTATAACGTATACTATGAACCACCCTAAACTCTTTATCTCTTAATTAAGATGACGCTAAATGTCATAATACAATATCTTACCTAACTAAGTAATAACTCTTTAATCTGTATCTTTTTGCAGATGATATATCCTATTTTGATTAAGGCAAAAACTCTGAACCTTTCCTGAAAAAGTTAAAAGAAACACTATCAAATATCATGACATGGATTGGCGCAAAAAAACGTTTAAACTTGTAAGAAAAAATTAATTCCTACATAATATATAACTATAAAGCTCAACAGAATCGTTATGAGAAATAATATTAATTATAATAAATGATCAAGGAATAACCAGTAACATAGTAAAATATTATTTCTCTATTTTAAAAGAACCCTATTTCCTGTCAGTTTTTTGGAACGATACTTAAACGGGATATAAGTTCGTTCATATTTGTCAAATATAACATATCCTTCTACTCAACTATAATTTACTTGACCTTCCATCTGTAATAATCAAACAATAGTAATCTGTAAAAAACAAAATAATCCCAATTTTAACCTTCCCAATCTAATGCTGCTAGATCAGTTATTAGACAAGCTATTAACCGAGAATATAAGGTATAGATGACGTCTACTTAGTGGAAGCAGAGATTTTTATAGTCAAACACAACCGCCTCTCTTGATTGCTGAAAAAACCTGAACCATTTTGAAATTTGACCCTACCGGTCCTTTTGAATCCTTCCTTTCACATTCTTTAAATAATTCTTTTTTAATATATTCTATCACAAAGTGATTAAACAGGGAATAACCAAAAACACGGCGGTAAACCGCAATTTCCGGAAAAAGAATAAGATACATGACTAACACCGAGAGGAGCTAATGGAAATGTTTTAACGGTCTCCATTTGGCCTTCCGGGAGGCTCCGAAAAAAATTACACCCCGCTCTTTGGATACAAATCAGACGCTTAAGCCATTCGTGAGGAGGCTCAGCGGAAAAACTCAGCGAGCAGCGTTTACACTTAACGATGGAAACGGTATTAAGATGACCTCCATTTATTCGAGGAAGGTATGTCAAATTAGATTTATTTTTTTTCATTTTTTATTTTTTTTACATTTATAATAAGCTTTATATTGCTGATTCCCAAAAATATGTAATTTGTGTTTCTGTAAGTGTCGTACTTTTCCAAATAGATATTCAATTTTTAAATTTTTGATAAAATGTGATTTTTAAAAAATTTTTAAAAATATTCGAACTTTTGAACTCATGTCCACTAATAACTTAAGATCATTGTTAGTAATCATATACACTATCAATAGTTTAAAAAAAAAAAAAAAAAAAAAAAAAAAAAATCAAACTCGACCGGAGCGTAAAAGAATAAAGGGTAGATAAACCAAATATTCTATATATATTACATATACATACTATATATAATATATATAATATATAATTATATATATAATATAATATATATACAATATTAAATATATAATATATATATAATTTATAATATATATATATATAATATATTATTATATATATACGTATACGGCTAAGTTGCATAATAACAAGAAAATCTATAGACTTTTCAAGAAACTTTATTTAAATTAAAAGTTTCATAAATATGAGTGTTGCAATCCTAGAAAATCACGTTTTTTTTTGTTTGGTTTTTTGTTTTTTTTGTCATCTCGGAATATTTAAAGTTTTTTTTAGATATTTTTCTCACATTTAGGGGCTCGAGCGACGGGTGACAGAGGGACAGACGAAGTCCCTCCCCGTCTCCACCGCAGAGGCGAGGACTTACCGACTCCTGCCATCCTAAGGTTACCCTACTGTATTCCCTTTAATTAAAAAAAAATAATAATTCCTTACACCATGGTATTTAACCGAAAGGAATACCAAATAGGTAAAATCCGCAACAAGATGTCAAGGAGTTTCGGGGTCTCTCGGCTCCCGGGTGACGAGGCGGGGGGCTTCCTCCCTCTGGACGCCTAGCGCTCGAGCCGCCAATGGGGAAAACTACGAATGATTTTAGGTCACATATATTATGAAACTTTATCCAAACTAAAGTTCTTTGAATAAGGCTATAGATTTTGATTTATTTGCACTTCATATATTAAATATATATATATAATATAATATATTGATATATATAATATATAATATATATATTATATAACTATTATAACAAATATATAATATTTATTATATATAATATATATATATAATCAGGGCGTATCCAGACAATTGCGGGCCCAGACAAAATTCGTTTCTTTTATATTAATATATATATATATACCTATATATATTATATAATATATATATAAATGATATATATATATTAAATATATAATATATATATATATATATAGTATAAATATAAAATATAAGAGATATATATATATAGTATAATAAAACAGATGGACCAAGATATTAAAGTTTTTAAAACAATTTGAATAATTTATATTAATTTACAAATCAATTTTACAATTTTAAATTTATCGCCTGGCGCATGGAGAAGGTGAGCCAAAGTCCCGAGATAATGAATCTTCAGTTGTATTATTTATTAGGTAGAGACGCGGCAAATCCCGTAAGTCTTTTATCTCAACTAGTACTCTCAAGTAGGTTTCACAAGGTCTTACTAAATGTGAAATCTCTTTCTACTGTAGCAGTATACATGGGTAAAATTGCCAGCATTTGCAACAAGATGTAAATTGGAAGGTGACTGTGAAAAAGAAACTAGTCCGTCTCTTGCTGTTTTGGACGATCTGGCTGTGATGCCATTCAACTTCCATAAATCCCCATCTGCTCACAAATCTTCCAATGTGCTTCGAGTTCCTTGTGAAAGGTTACACACAAATCTTATTCTCTCA
>JABUQX010031237.1:10000-15000 GCA_015478945.1 Trachelipus rathkii | reverse complement strand
ATTCACACACACAAATTGATTATTATTATTAATTAAATTAGGACTTTGAGTAGCTCAGTCCAGAACTATTGGTGAATCCCTCGTGACATCTGATAGACATTTTAGAAAATATCTACATTCTGATAGTGGCTTAAAATTCAATTAAAAACAGTGTAATAAAAATCCTATAGAAATATATCTGTGTGTGTGAAAAATAACTGTGTTATAAAAACCCGAAAAGTGTTGGGACTATAACTCAAAATTTTGGAAAAAAATTATATATATATATATAAAAGTTGTTTTTAGAGTAGATGCAATCAGAATTTTATCTGATTGTATAAAAACTACATATTGAATAAAAAGTACTAAAATAAAAACAATAATCTGTATCATAGTGCCAAAAACCGTTACAGTAGAAGAGCCGGCATAACAAGAATTCAAGGAGCGACACAAGCGACGCTTGAATCAAAGACTTCCCAACGAATTTTTAAGGCTTAAAATTGCCCAAAACTGTTAAACAAAGTCTCATTCTTTTGAGCGGGAAAAGATGGTGGCTACAAAGAAACTCTCTGCTAAACTCAAATCAAGCCACGCAAGAGCTTCCCCAACAACAGTGAAGAAAGGGGAATTGGAAGTCATTTATCCCACAGCCTATTCTTTCCCTTAGAGAAGAGGACTTTCAATCCTCCTCCTCCTCTGAACCAGAACAACTTGAGTCACCGAGATCATCAAATTCGCGCCAAGGGACGCGACCTAAGCGTCCGAGGGAGAATAAGTCTCCCCAAAAAACTTATAGCCACTTAACATCAAGCCAACTCCCCCCTTTCGACCCATATGGCGTCGTCAGCTGGCTTAGCGCGGTAAACGCAATATTCAAGTTAAATCACATTGATGACGGACATGAAAGAGTGCGTCTACTAGCCTCTATATTACCAAATACTTTGGTATCACAAATCCACTTTCCTCTAAAGGAAAATGCATATCTACTATTATTGGACAACATCGAAGAAATGTATATGCCCACCCTCAGGCAGAGAGTGCGTGAGGTCTTTAAAAAGGGAATGAGGCGTGACGAGTTACCGAGTGAATATTTGAATCGAGTCAAAGACGTCTTAGGACACAAGAATTTTGACCTGCTGGTCGAAAATAATCCTAAGTTTGCCATAGAACTTTTCCTCGAAGAGCTTCCCGTGAATGTACAAATGAGTCTGTATACACTCGCGGAAGAAAATAACATACATCGAATGGTGAAAGTCGCTGATGACTTATTTAAAAATTTCATTCGGAAAGATCGAAACTTCCAACCCCCAAAAGAGGATGCCTATTGGGGGAGTGTAAATCACATGCGAAGAAACACTGACTTCTATGAGTCTGACTCAACGAACAGACCAAATCTCCCGCATGACTTAGAAAAGAAAATCGACTCAACTCTCGAAGCTCAAGAAAAAATCTTCACCCAGCTGGCTGAGATGATGAAGGCAGTGAAAGAGATGGCGAGCACCATCTGTCAAGTCGCACAAGAAAAGCGCCAACCAGATGGCGAACGAAATACACGCAGAGGCCGAAGCCAGGCCAGGCAATCGAGATATGACCACAACGCCCTAAATGGTGCCACAAACGACCTTTGTTTTTATCATGCCACGTTTCTCCATAGAGCGTACAGATGTGAATCTGAGGAATGTCCGCTCTACCCTTTACTCTATCCAAATGGGGAAGGAATGCCTCCCAAACTACAACCCCCTCACAACAGGGAAACTCATAAGAAGACCGCTTAAAATAACATCATCGAGCGGTCGTGAAAATCTTGTGTACAAAATTATAAGAAAGCCTATTTCTTTGCCGGTAATGCATCGATTGATTGAAAAAAAATTAATATTAATAATAATAATAATAATAATAATAAATAATAATAATAATAATAATAATAATAATAATAATAATAATAATAATAATAATAATAATAATAATAATAATAATAAAATGTTGATACAAATAAGTTACTTAAAAATGTTGGTAATAAAGACATGCATGCTATACCTAGAGACAGTGAAAATATTTTACAACATAAAAATGCCAACAATGTTCTTTACCGTAATATGAACAATAATAAAGATGTGATTAAAGACAATGATAGTATACCTAATAAAGATAACAAGGTCACATCATGAAATTATGGTAATGTACATGTTGAAAATTCTATAGGGATTGGAAACCAATTGTATGTTGGGTACACTTTTTTTAATATGATTCCATTTAATAATTTTTATGTTGCAAACGATGTAGTGGAGGGTCCTGGAAATGTTGCAAATATCTCACCAGACTCGGCATTTGAAAGTACTGAAAATGAAGAATGCTTTAGCGTTCAAAATAAAATTTTCAACGAAGCTGAGGATGGGGAGAGACCTTGCGAGATTTCCGACCCGAAGCTATATAAAGTTTTTGATAGTATAAATAAAAGGGTTCTTTTAATCGATTGTGGGAGTCAAATCAATATTGTAACCGCAGATGCAGTTGCAAAGCGCAAAAAGACTATAGGTCATATATTAGCCGCAAATAATAGTAAAATTGATATTTATGATGTTGTAACTTTAGAAATTGGTATAAATTTAAGTAGGAAGTATATTGATAAATTCTATGTTGCAAATTTGCAAATTAATATATTGGATTTTTTAAACCGTTATGGATTTGGTATTGATTTTAAAAATTATATTTTAATTGACCCATTGACTAATCATACTATAAAATTAAATAGAGATTTACAATTAAGAAATATGCATGTGCATGAAATTTCTCGAGACCCTTCGTCTCCTGCTAAAACCCTTCCTCTCACCCCTCCTCTATTACCTAATAGTTCACTATTCTTTAACGATGTAATAATGAAATATAAAGAACTTTTTCTCAACCCATATATGTCTAAAAATAATTATATAAAGAGAAAACAGAAAGACAGGTCGGCTGAAATTTTTGAAAAATATAAAGGTAAAACAGGCGGCATCAGTACCGCATTAAAAAACAAAGATGGAAATATAAATACAAATGAAGATAATGCCGTCATACCTGGAAGAGTATTAGTAGAGTTAGCTAAGACGTATCCTTATGTGGCCAATATAAAGGGTCTACCAATCCGAATGAGGCCGAGAAGAATACCTCATAAATTATATTCACAAACTAGGTCAGAATTTAATAATTTACTTGCAACAGGGGTGCTAAAAAGGACAAACTCCCCCTGGGCTTTTCCAGTATCAGTTCTAGATAAGAGTAATAACAAAATCAGACTGATATCAGACTTCAGAGAATTAAATAAACGGTCTGAACATGATAACTTTGGTTTTCCGAATTTGCAAGATGCAGATTTCTTGTTGCAAGGTTGCAAGTACTTCTCAAAAATTGATATGACACAAGCTTTCTATACCATCCCTTTATCCGCTGAAAGCGAAAAGTATTTTACTATCTCATGTAACCTAGGAATATAACCTATACACTGCCTTTCATGGGTTACGTAAACTCACCCTTTATTTTTCAAAGGCTCATGAACATCCTCCTTCAGGATATTAATAACTGTCACGTGTACATGGATGATATTTTAATTCACACTGAGACGAAGGAAGAATACAAAGTTATACTTGAAAGAGTATTACAGCGACTTCAATATCTATTTATCAGCTTAAATCCTGCCAAATGCAAAATAGGTGAAAATGAAATAGATTATCTGGGTTACACAATAAATGAAAGCGGCGTGAGGCCAAATTTTGATAAAGTAAAAGATATACTAGAGACTAATAAGCCAAAAACCATTAGAAATCTGATTGCTTTCCTTGTGAGGATAGGATTCCATCGAAATAGCCTCCCGTGTTTATCAGATGTCATTGCACCGCTAACCGCATTCTTACGCGGCAAACCATACTCACGGAGAAGAATACAATGGAATGTGCCTGCCGAAAAAGCTTTTGAAGACGCTAAAAACGCTATAAAACACGCTTCTACATTGACTTATCCGAGCGTGTCAGACCCGATCAAAATCATAATACATGCAACTGCAGAGGCCGTTGCAAGCGCAATCATGACTGACGAGGTGGAAAATCTCCCGATTGCCTTCTACAGTAGTATTCTATCCCCAACTGAACGTAAATATGATTACCCAAACAAACTCTTAGTATGCTTAAATAAAGTTCTAAGGAAATATGGCTATCTTGTGTCTGGAAGGAATATAACAATTCATACTCAATCAAGAGAGTTAATAACTAAATACAATCGATTAAATGATTCCTTAAATCAAAATGTGAGAGAGTTTCGTCAACTGAATCTTTTGAGTACTTATCAAGTATCTTGGAAGTTAATCACAAGCAAGATCAATCCTCTATCTGAATATCTATTGCAAAACAACATTGTTGCAGAAGACGTGAATAACAAAAATATGGTAACCATGAAAACAAATAATGGGGATTAGCAACCAACCCTCTCCGCCAATCACAGCGCAGGCGGAATAGAAACAGAAAACGCAATTGGTTCCTCAAATAGTGTGGTGTCCAATCAGAGACCAGGATCCAAACCTGAAACTGAGGAATGCGACCAAAGTCATTTAAACGCCTCTTGGCGCGTGGATCTCTCACCTGAGTTGAAAGGATGGTTTAAAAGGAATGTGGAAAGTAAAACCGCACGTTCCGAAACCATAAATTCCGAAAAAAGGGAAGATCTAGTCCCTTTAAAGACCACAGACAAACATTCCACAAATACGTCTCATTCCGAATGTGAAAAGGATTTAAATTTTGATAAACAGAGAATTCAAGATGATGATCATATAGCATTAGAATCAGAGTTGCTGGATAAATGGAAAAAGCAACTCACGGGACAGATGTTCAGTCCTGCAAAGGATGAAAATTTGACTGAATTAAAAACAATAAATTTAATTACCAATTGCGGCAAAACGCATAATGAAGTTATAAAAAGGTTTATGAAGAGAATCGATTATAAAGAGATAGGTGAAAAACAACAAGATGATCTATTTTTATCAACTTTACGTG
>JABUQX010031237.1:0-5000 GCA_015478945.1 Trachelipus rathkii | reverse complement strand
TGGGAATTTTTTTTTTTTTTTTTATTTTATTGGGGGGGAGGGTATTCTTTTATTCGGGCATAAAGCAAATCATTGAAGATAATGACAACTTTATCAAAGCTTTGTCACTTAATTTACTTTAAAGATGCTTACATGCTGAACTTCGTAGTGCAGAATTAAGGAATAATTCTTCTTTATATCTATGCTAAACTTTCTCCAGGTTTTAAACATATGGACTGAAGTTCTCATTTTATAAATGAAAAGATGAATGCACGGTTATATTTTTTTTTAAAGTTTTAAAATAATTTTAGGCTTACATTTCATAGCATATTAATAAAAAAAAAATATGTGAAAAAACATGAACCAATAATATTTCCCTGTTTCTTTCATAAATTTCAAAGAAATCTAGATTGTGCTTAGCGTACTCTGTCCAAGAAAGCAAGTTACTTGAACAGAAAAAAAATATTACAAAATGAGACGGTGCAAAGACACACGTCCCTGTCACCGCAGACTACATCATCATCATCATGCATGAAATTTAAGCGGAAAAGAAAGTGACTACGCAAACAATGGTTACAATACCAATAACTACATTCACTAATTCAAATTAAGTTAAATGCAATCTTCAGCAATATATATTATGTATGAATACTTACTATATTTTTTTAACTACAATATTGTTCAGGCATAACTATCTATCAAGAGATAGAGAGGTATAAATACAATAACTATTCTCTCTATACTCTCTTCTTTGTTTACCTATTATAATACATTCTTTCTTCTCTCTACTTATCTTACTCTACTCTCTATTCTACTCTTCTTACTCTTTCTCTCATCTCTATTCTCTTCTCTTTCTATATTAGTACTCTCATCTTTAGATTCGTCTCTCTCTGACTATTCTCTTTCATATATCAATAATATCTCTCTCTTCTACTTTTCTCTCTCTACTCTATCTTCTCCTCCTGGCGTGCGTGCGTAGCGTGCGTGCGTGCGTGAGTCGTGCGAGTCTCTCTCTCTCTCTCTCTCTTCTCTCTCTCCTCTCTCTCTTCTCTCTCTTCTCTCTTGTGCAACATTATAAATTAGTTAAATATAGGTATAGTCACAATAACAGAGAGTGACCACCTCACTGAGCAGATATATATAAATAATTGGACATTATTTATAGTCGCTACTTAATAAAAGCAAAATTATTAATAATATAAGTTTTAACTATACTCACATATATAATTAAGCCGTGAAAGATTATATATATATATTAATATATATATATATACTATATACTCTAATATATATTATATATATAATTAGAAATATATAATTAATATATATATTATATATTATATAATATTATTATATATATAATAAATATTATTAAATATATATATATGATATATATATATATATATCACTACTAATATATAGTTTATATATAATATATATATTATCTCAACTTGATACGTGAATAGTGTGCCTATATATATATATATAAAAGTACAGACACCCATCTTTTATAAGTGCAGATATATCTCTGAGAGCTGACGCTCACTCTAGCTCTCACCTAAATGATTCTCTAGCACCTCACTCGAACAGAGAACTGATCGTCTTCTTCTATCGATCTGTATACACCAATACTAAAAGAGACACTTTCTCGAACCAATTGTGGCTAAAATCTCCGTGGCTTGTACAACGTTACTGCGAGCAACCATATACCTCCGTCGAAATAAAAGGAGGAGGAAAAGAAAAGTATTGTTCACTCGACATGAGAAGAGCCAAAGTTAAGATGTTGTGCTGGTTATTGTATTTTTTATGATAGAGAATATATATATAGCTAATAGATTTAGTTGTTAGTTTGTTAGTTTGTTGTTGTTGTTGTTTTGTTGTTTGTTGTTGTTGTGTTGTGGATTGGTTGATTGTATGTATATTGTCAGTTTGTTGGTATGTTTTATGAGTTTGTTGTTTTGCTATTATATAATATAATGATTGTTATCATATATATTCATATTCTATTAGTATAGAGCAATTTTTATTAGTTTGTTTTTATTCTTGTAAATACTTATTCCTTATTTAGAAATATAGAATAAGCCATAAAAAATTATATAAATTATAGAAAATAATTGTTTATTAACCATGATTATACAATTGAACTTGAGAACTTAATAAATACGTATATTATTTATATAGAATCAGTATCGTAATGTACGTCTTAACAGAAACTGCACATATTCGTAGGTTATTTGATATAAAAAAAAATAAAAATAAATAAACGATAAAAAACACGTAATTTTAGTCAAATATAAACAGAAATAACATATACAAAACTGTTTTCAATGATATTTCCAATTCTGTAATGGCATATCATATTTCATCAACAATATAAAGACTACGGGAGAGGGGGCGAGAGGAACAAACTCTCCATTACCTAAAATAATAAAGTATATATTACAAAAAATATTATTTAAAGATGGCTGGGACAAAATATGACTTTTATATATCTCATTATAGGGGGCGTAGGGACTAAAATAAATTAATTAGATGGTGACGATTAGTTGAAAAAAATTTACCTTAAATTATATAATTAAAATTTTTGGTTTTATCTATATGAATCCAAACTCTCGAACCTTTAATAAATATATATATAATATTATAACTATATAATTAATTAAGTATATAAGTAATTATTATATATTTATTATAATATAATATATTATATCTTATAAATATAAATATATAGTATATATATTAATATTAAATATATATAATTTATATATATTTATATATAATATATATTATATATATATATATATATAATATATATATTATATATATATATATATATAGTTATAATATATATATTATAATGTGTATGTATGTGTATGAGTTATATGTTTATATTTATATATATATTATATGTATTTCAACTATGATGTCCCGCATCATAGTTTAATGTACTGACATTTTTTTCTAAGTTGTTGTTGTAATATATAAATAATATTATATTATGTGTGGATTGTGGAAGCAGTGAAGTATCTTAATGGAATCGACAATTAACTTAAGCGAAAGATAAGACCAACCTTATGTTAATGATAATAGGACGAATATATAGAGTAGAAGAGAAAGATAGATAGAGGTACCATCAATGCTACATAAACAGAGATAATTAAAAATGAACGGCATAATTTAACAGTACAGAATTATCCAAAACAGTCCTATATTACAATAATTGCCCGAAGATATATTTTACAACTAAATACTTAAAAGGAATCAGTGATTTCACGAAAACTAGTTGAATATAAGTAACATTATATGCTTATCGTTAAATGTTTAGATATATTATGTGTTATTAATCCATTAGCAATTCGGCCAGTGAGAATTGATAATTTATGTTATACATAGATTAGTAATACGTACAATTTAGAATCAATATGAAATTTTTATCTTAATGATTTATAATGAATGCATAATCTTATATAGGGAATTGTGAGCTGAACAATTTTGACCTCTCTACTCCTCTCTCTCTCTACTTACTGTTACTCATCTGTCTCTTCTCTTCCTACTCTCTCTCTCTCTCTACTCTTCTATCTCATCTCTTCATCTCTCTCTCTACTTTTAATTTTATTTTTGTTATAGGTTCTCTTAAAAAATATATATTATATATAAAATTTTCTGTAGAAAAGTGTGAATAAAAATTATGCATCTCTCCTCTCTCTCTACTATCTCTCTCTCTCTCTCTCTCTCTCTCTTACCTCTCTACTCTCTCTTCTCTTTCATATTAATTATTTAATTAATATTATAATATAATATACATATATTATAATATATATATAATTATATATATATTAATTATATATTATATATAGAGATATATAATTAAATAATATATATAAATTATATAATAATAAAATAGTATATATATATATGAATTAATATATGATATATATTTCACGGTTGTGAATATATATATGAAATAAAGAAATATCATAAAAGCATGACTCGAAGGTCTGCTTATCGTCGGCTCAATTAGACCTTATGAAGTATTTACTCCAAAACCTGCAAACCTTGTGAGCGTAACTGTAAGACCATTTATATTTTGACATATATATATATATTATTAATATAGAATATAATATTTATATTATAAATATATATATATAATATTATATATTAATTAATGAATATTATATATTATATATAATATATATATATATATATATTATATAATAATATATATATATAGATATATATATATATATATGTGGTAATAATATATATATATATAATATATATTATATATATATATATATGTGTGTGTGTGTGTGTAGTGATTGATTGATGATAGAGGGTTGGGATTGGTTTAACACCATTTGTTAAAAAAACCATGTTATAACCATGGTTGAAAACCACATAAAAAAACCCAATTGTTAAACTCCGAGTGAAATGAGATGTAACGCGATTGTGCTGAGTGTGAGATAGTAGTATTTAAAATATGCGTAGTTGAGTATGATTGTGTCATTTATTGAGATAGTCGAGAGCATCATTGGTAATATTACTATCAATGATGCAGATGCACATATATATATCTAAGAAAAAGACTGAATAATATCTTTGGCAATGAAAAATGTGTCTCGCTAGGCAATGTTAGAATTATGTAGTATAAAGATAAATGATATTAAATTAAATAAAATAATATAATATAATAGAATAATAAGAATAATAATATAAATATATAAATAATATATAATATATAAGATAATAATTAATAATAATTAATAAAATAATAATTAATTTAATAATACCAAATTATTGAGAACATATATATATGATAGAGTGATATGATATGTAACATTGGTAATAGACTAAGTTTAATGTTGTATACTATATAGGTTATCAGAAATTAACGAGAGAGTTGTATACTAATTAAATACAAATACTAGTACCCACAATAAAAATAATAATTCGTTTCAACTACACTATAACCTACCAGCAGTATAAAAGTCACATAACGAGGGGTATATAATATATAT